>PVIC010000410.1:0-41599 GCA_004025085.1 Thryonomys swinderianus
AAAGAAAGAAAGAAAGAAAGAAAAAGAAAGAAAGAAAGAAAGAAAGAAAGAAAGAAAGAGAGAAAGGGAAAGAGAGAAAGAAAAAGAAAAGAGAAAGAGAGAAAGAAAGAAAGAAAGAGAAAGGAAGAAAGAAAGAAAGAAGAGAGAAAGAAAGAGGAAGAAAGAAAGAAAGAAAGAAGAAAGAAAAAGGAAGAAAGAAAGAAGAAAGAGAGAAAGAAAGAAAGAAAGAAAGAGAAAGGAAGAAAGGAAGAAAGAAAGAAAGAGAGAGAGAAAGAAAGAAAGAAAGAAAGAAAGAAAGAAAGAAAGAAAGAAAGAAAGAAAGAAAGAAAGAAATCACAGATATTTATGTGAGAGAAGGTTGTGTTGAGCCCACAGGGACAGAGTCAAAGGGAGCTCTCAAGGAACGCAGTTACAGCCTGTGAGGGCAAACACACATGCGCCCCTGGGAAGGTGCATGTGTCTGGGAAGTAAGAGCACACAGGCCTTCAGTGTAAAACTAACACTGTACCAGAGTGGGCTCGAGGGTAGACGGTGAGGACAGAGGTGAACCCAGTACAGGTGGATCCAAGCAGACACCGGCCAGGACGCAGTTCCACCCTGAAGAACACGCACAGACATCCACAGTGAGCACTAATGTTATGCGCCGGATGAAGATTGCTCAGGCCTATGCACTGTCCATGCAGTGAAGCAGCTCCAGTCACTGCTGATGTGCTTGTAGGTCAGTGTGATCTGAGTTATCTGCCTACATTCCCCACTTCCTTACATATAAAATTGGGATAAATATAGTACTGACTTCATAGATTCATTAAGGAAAATGAAACATATTAACCACTCAGGCTAGAGGCTGTGCACACAGTGAATAGCTTATGGTTATGATTATTCATAATGATAGGGCACTGAGGACTAAGAGGAGCAGTCAGGGTCAGCAGGAAGCGTGGGGCGACTGGACATTATCTGATCTTGTGCTGACTCTACCGACATTCAGATTTGGGCTGTGTGGGGACCACAGAGGACATCTCATCCAAAAGGGTCTCACTGTTGGAAACATCAAGGCACTCAGCCAGGAGGCAGCACAGCTTGGACTCCAAGACCCTCAGAGATTCGCAGTCCTTTCTCCATCTGGGCACATCGCGGCCACTGGCAGCTGCACATTGGTATTACCAGCATGACCTTCTGATCTCTGCAGATGTGCAAGCGTTCTATCACTCCCAGAACCTTCCTGAGTAGCTTCCAGTGCAGGCCCTTGTGTTAGGTACTATGGTTGAAGCCAGATATGGTCCTCATGTTCATGAAGCTCACAGGTTGGGGGCGACATTAGTCAAGCAAAGTAACAGAAACAAAAGCAAGATCGCAATTACAAAGGAAAGCCTATGGGAACCAAGAGTCTACCCCATATGTGACTGCAGTGTCCTCGCCACTTGGAACACAGCCCTGCTTGGGACAGGTGCCGAGTGCATGTTGGTGGGGTGGACACCAGCCAGAGGACTGCGGCAGGCAGAAGCAGTGTGTGAGATGGGGTGCACAGGGGATCTGCTGCACTCAGAGTGGTCAGAGGAAGGGCACTGAAGAGCAATGGGACCCTCCTGGGTGAGTGACACAGGGGGTGAATCATAGGGAAAGGGATATAGTTCAAGGGCAAAGAACTTTCTGGAGGAGAGGAAGATATATGTCCAGCTGAGCAGTATTTCTGGTACATGAATGAATGAAGTAGTGAAAAGATGGAGCGTGTCACAAAAAGAGTTGGCTGATCCCAGTTTGTCATGTCACTCTGAGGCAAAATCCCATGAGCGCTCATGATGACACTTTTGTTTCCTCAGGCAGGAAAACATCATCCTGCTTCCTGCTCTGTAAACTGAGGCCTACAACATGAAGCTCTCAAAGCCTTCCACCTACAATAGACTTTTAGCACCACTGAGGACAGCAAGGCTCAGCAGAGACTCATGAAGCTGAACTAGGATGTAATTGTCTTTGCTCTGAACTGAATATGCGGCCTGTCTCTAATCTGTATGCTGAACCTCCAGGCCTCAGTGTGAGTGAGGGTCAAACGCCGTTATAAAGGAGAATCCCTGATCCAGTGCAGTCACGGTCTTCATAAGCAAAGACACCAGATGACTCTGAACTCAGAGGAGAGGCTATGTGAAGACAATGCAGTTGCTGAGAAGCCAGGAAGTGGACCCTCACTAAAACTTAGCTGCCTGCAATGCATCTTGGACTTCTGATCTCTGGCCAGGAGTTTATCCATTGAGTCACTTCATCTGGGATATTGGCTGTGCAGCCAGAGGAGATTAATCCAGTTTTGGTGAACGCTGGCTGCGGGTCTCATCTATACAGACCCCTTCCTGGGTCAGTGGCAGACAGACTCAAGTCACCTGCTGATGGACCCCGCTGCTTCTGTGGCTCATATGCCCCACTCCAGGTGACCTCGTAAACTGGTGGAATAACCAAGGGACAGAGGTAGAACATCTGAATTGCTTTGAATTCAGAGCTGTGAAAAGTGACAGTCACACAGCTGACTCCAAGTCTCAGAAATTCAAATGTTATCACTTTCCATGTGAATGAGATGGACAGCTTAGGAAAGTAGGGTTTCCAGCCTTTCGCCTCTGGAGAGAAACTGACACCTGGAGCTGCTTCAATCTGAGCACAAGGGTGAGTGTGGATACCCTGATCTCTCCACCTTCCTTTCCCTCTGTCTTGCTGCCTCTCCCCCAGGCCTCTGTGCATCCTCCAGCACTTGCTGACAGGTCCGATCCTGGGTCTCATCTCCTGTTCACTAGCTGTGTGTCTGTCGGGGTTACACAATCTCCTTGTCCTTCCTTTTGTTGCTTTGTAAAATGGGGCACTGACAGGATGCATAGAAGCCTGTGAACATCTGGTTAACAGTGGTTATTACCATTATGAATAAAGGGCCCAAGTATTTCTATTTTAAAATAAAGGTTTTGGAGCAAAGTCAGTGGCCCTCCGTGCCTTGGGCAAAAGAATAAAACATTCACACTCAGGTTACTGCTCCTCACAGTCATGTAAAAATGCATGTGGTCTCTGGGCCAGGTTCCTCTCCACGCTGCTGTGACAGAAAGAGCAGAATACTCATGATTGTTGGAGACACCCAGGTGGAAGCTTGTCATTGGATGGCTGAATTCCCCGCCCTTGAGAGCTACTCTGCCATTCCATCCTATGGGTGGGAGAGCTTCAGTGCTCTACATGCTAGTCATGGCACCTATGCAAACCAGCCCTGCTGAAATCTGCCCACTCTGGAGAAGTGCACCAAGGAGAGGGAACAGGCAAGCCTGTCTTTGAAGTTGACTTAAACACAAAAGCATAGCATTCAGGCAGGCAGAGGAAGGAAAGAACATGCTGTACCCACCTGCCACTGCTGATGAGGGGCTTATTTCTAAGACACACACAGCACAATGTACACAAATGCAGAGAGAAAACAAAAGACATAGATCACACATTTCAGATGGTTGGTGGACAAAATTTAGTTTGTGTCAACGCTGAAGGCTTGCTCGGGTCTGAGGTGCACGTGGACAAAGGGATTACTCTCCAGCCTCTTTATCAGATTCTCCCTTCTAACCAAACCCCAGCAAACAAACACATAGATACACATAGAAACTAGTGAGACAAGCTGGTCCTGGCCCAGGGTGTGAAATGTGGGACAAGACTGTGGACAAAGCAGTGTGGCAAGAGGAATGAAGGAGGGAAGGGCTTCCAAGAGGTCACTCATAGGGAAGGAAGAGACCAGAGAGAGGCCCCTGCGCAGTTACAGTAATTGTCCAGTGAGTCTTGAGACCTCTGTAGCATTCATCTTATGGAAGAAGAGAATGTGGTGGCAGTTAACATGTGGGCTCTGGTGGCAGCACTGGACTTGGTTTAGCACATAACTACATTGCACCAAGTCTAGGCTCTATCCAGTTCAGCCCATAGCTACACTTTTAGAACGTACTGCAATCCCACAAGCTCCATGGTTCTATCTTCTTTATGGACTCCACATCCAAGGTGATTCAGAATTTGGTTTATTGCTTTTGAAGAGGGTGAACATTGCCTCTTGATGACTTGCAAACACCCCTGTGTCACTTGCCAGGACATTACAGGGAGGAAGGTTTCTTATCTAAAAGAAGTGGGCTGAACAGTATGGCTGGACACAGGCCAAATACATCATGGCTTCCTCCCTCCTGAGCCCTTTTATTTCCCCCACCAGGCTGAGCCCACTGTGTCCAGGCGTCCAGCACTCACCATACAATGTGATGCTGGCATTGGTGTTCCCAAGCTTATTGGTGGCCACACAGGTGTAGTTTCCATAGTCCTTCTCTGAGACATTGAAGAAAGTTAGAGTGGATATACGGCCTTTGTTCTCAATCCTTACTCCATCCAGGCCAGTAGCTAACCTGCAAGAGGAGAGAGTACTGCTGGCCTGGTCCTGCAAGTGGATGGAGGAAGCAGGCAGAAAGCACTGGGATAACACAGATACCACAGATCAATTCTGCAATGAGGCTCTCTTTCCAAACCCCTTCCCTCCAACTGACCTAGTCCCTCCAGCTCAAATTCCATCACAGTCTCCAACAGGAGGGAAGAGGAAAGAACAGTCATAGTCAAAATATGGAATGGACTGGCTGCTAGTCATCAGGGACTCCCGTGTCTGCAGCTAATCTCAGATTTGGAAACAAGGTCAGTTCATTTTGTTGATTTCCCAGCTTCCTCCATTTCCATCTTCTGGTTCTCAGAGAGACTCTTGAAGAGGCAATGATGCATCTCTTTCTGGTTTTACCTTTGCCCTCTTTCCCCACAGGGCTGACCTGCAGCTCTGTCTCATGTCTGTGCCTGTCCCTTGAAGGTACCTGGCATCTTCTTTGAACCACTGGAACTCAGCCATGGGAACCGCAGAGGCCTCGCAGCTCAGGATGCCCTTCTGACCCACTGAGACGCCAGTGTTCCTGGCTTTTGAGATATAGGGAGGGTCTGCAGGAAAATCCAACAAAGAATAAACCACACAGGCTGATCCACAGAAGACAGGAGAAGTACATCTGGCCACTTGCTACTTGCCTTGTGATACCCTACCTCCCAGTAAAATCACCAGTAATTGCTAAGAAGAGAACTTCTTCTGCCAGCTATGGCAGTGCATACCTGTAATCACAGCATAACCACAGCAGGAGGGTCACTGAGAGTTTGAGGCCAGGCTGGGCCACACAGGGAGTTCAAGGCCCACCTGGACTACAAGGGAGAGCCTGTCTCAAAGCAAAACAAACAAAAAGATTTTCCTTCCTGAAGATGCTGCATTCACCCAGCCTCTTCCTTAGCCTGTAACCCAGTTCTAAGTTAGTAGTTGCACCAGTGTGCTAAAAGAACTGACAGTCCCAGAAGACCCTTGGGAACGGGGTCAGTGGAATGAGTACCAGTTGTTCTGGAAATGGCAATGGCATTACCAGCTTGTCCACTTAACCCTTATCCTCTGTTCCCCCAGAATGCCCTGATGGGAGCATGACACTCACAGTTGACGGTGATCTTTACTTTCCGCACATCTGGCGTGGCGACATCATTCAGGGCACTGCATTCGTACTCCCCGGACTGGTCACGCTTGATGTCCGAGATCTCCAGGTATTCATCCTCACTCACAAAGCCCTGACCTTCTGGGAGGAAACAGACAGGCAGAAGCCAACAAAGACACTCTTAGACCAGGGACAGAGCCATGTTCACATCCGCAGGGTGAGGAAGGAGAAAGGAGAAACGTAATTGGGGTTTGAGCTTCACATCAAAAATGCAGGACATCATGAAGAATCTCTGCACAAGCCCTGGATTAATGTCTTTTCAGCCCAGCACTTTTTTTTTAGGGCCTTTGAGTAAGAAAGAATATCAATATTTTCTTAAATGGTTATCATGAATATTAAAAGATACACGATAAACAACTCAGTTCATTAATAAACCTGAATTCTTAAAGAGAATTGTTAAGGGGAATATGATAAAATCTGTGGAATGACTTTAGGTCATGTTAGTATGAACAATATTTTCCTTTTTTACTATGTAAAACTGCTTATATGTAAAGCCTTAATTAGCACTACTAACCACATGTAGTACAGACAAATGAATGCTATATGTATTAATACAAATTCGAAACATTTGGCTCAGTTTCAATTAGATGGAACATTCCACAATCTACACATATCTAAAGTATTGTGTTGTACATGACACAAAAAATAACATTTTTACCAATTAGAAATTTTAAGAACTATGATGGATAAGGCAGAATGGAGAAGAATGAATGAAGGACTTCATCACTACTGCATAGTAGATAGTCACAACCATTTGCCAGAAAAAATAATGGCACTTCAACTAATGGCTCTTTGTCTACTAGAACAGCCTTGTGGATTTAGAACATGATTTGAGGGGGCATTTTAGGGTCCCACTCTCAAGCACTTATGAAATTTGCAGTTCATCTTCCAAAATATTCTGGGGCTGAAAATTCTTTCAGCCACCAATACATGTGCTTGCAACTGACTGGACACTACCCATTATTTCTTAACCTGTACTTAGTGACTCAACACAAAGAACTGACCTCTGTCTTCAAACAAATATCGCGTTTCATTAAAACATGAGGCTCCTATGAAAACTCAACCACCATGAAGGCTCAAGGAAAAGTAGAGCCATTTTCCTGGCTCCTGCAACTGAGCCTTTGTGTTCCTAGTTTTAGTGCCAAATTAGTTTCCAGGACAATGAAAAACTCATTATAACTCCCTCTCACACACACACACACACACACACACACACACACACACAGGCAGATCCTGATCCAGTGGGCAGTTGTCTACCCCATAGCAAGGGTACATCACAGGTGTGGAGCAGGAAATGGAGTGTGTGGAAGGGGCCTTGAGGATTCAGGCGCTTTGTCATCCTGACTCTACCAGGTCTAAGCTGTGAGAAGTTCTCTCAGGCAATATCCTAGACCATGTATTTTTCCAGCACTGTTGTTTTCTTCACCTCTAGGTCCTGACTCAGGCCACCCCCACCTAGAGTGTAAAGTTAGTTACTAGATACCGTCCATCCCTAGAGGCCACCCAAAGAACAACTAGAGTCACTCCAAATCAGCACCTTTCCGGGATCTTGATCCCATGGAAGAACTATTGCATTGACCAGCAAGAGTGATTGATTAGTCACTCCACCTTCCCGGGCCCCGGACCTGGGGACAAGGCCAGGCCAACCCCACAGCAGTAAGGTTCAGAGCTGGTAAGCAATCTGGCTGACCCTGTGCAGAGAGTGGCTGGTAGGTGCAGGATGGAAGAGCTTCCTACACAGAAGGAGTCAGGCTTGTGAGAGCAGCCATATTCCCAACCTGAGAAATCTGCAGCTCTGGCTGCTCTACAGCAGCGCTGGGGAGCTGAGAACATTTTGCAGATTACTGCAGAGCACGAGGCCTCCCAGGGCTGGGGACAGGTCCCTCCTTTCTGTGGTGTTTCAGGGTGGTGTCATTGATCAAAGTGCAGCCAAACAGGGAGGAAGAAAAAGTGCACTTATGTAAAATGGGGATTGTTATAACACTACCTCATTAAGTGAGAAATGGAGTCATGTCAAGTTGTATGATAAAGTGGTTCTCAGATCTAATTTGCATATACATTCCTCGAGGTCTTAAAACCAATACAGTTTGGATTCAGTAGGGTGGGGGCAGTCCGAGATTAGATGTGCTAAGGGGCGGTGGTACCTCTGCGTTGCAGGTCTGAGCCATGCTCAAGTGTGAAGCTGCCAGCTGTGACCAGGCCACATGTGTGCTCCCGCTTACACATTCAGAAGCTCTAGGTCCATTCTCCAAAGGCAGTGTGTTGGAGGGCTGGGCCCCAGCTTGATGCTTCTGCAAAGTGATTGAAACACTGAGACGCTGAGTCCAGCAGGGGTCTTCAGCCTTCCTTTACCGAACGGATGTGACCTTGCAGGGATAGTGGGAACCCAGCTGCACGCTGTGACCTGGGTGGGTGGGCGGGTGCATATGCCCACTGTGGGCCACTGCTTCTCCACTGTCATGGGCACAATTAGAAGGGTAAAGAAGAACAAATCCTTCCTCTCTGGAAGGTGATTGCCTCAGGTGTGTGTCACTATAACATGAAGCTGATTGACGTGGTCTGTGAAGTTGTTAACTGGTCAAGACATACCGTGCTGAGCTCCCTGAGAAGGCTGCATCTCCAAGACGCACTGTCAAAGGAGTCTGGGGCTCAGAGAGAGACACTGAGGTTGAGAGTGAAGGCCGTAGAGCTAATTTTCCACTGAGTATCACTGGACTGCAAAATACACATCTTTGACACAGGGACATCTTTGCTTAGGAAAAGGGAGAGGCATGGAGAAGGTGACTTAGATTTTCTTCACTACTTTGAATGCTGGGTGAAATTTTTCAAGTACAACCTAGACTCAGACTGCTAACAATTGCTAACGGCCAGGAGACCGTATGGTTGAGTGCTTTCCTTGCCCTCTCCGCTTACAGCTGCAACAAAGAATTCTAATTCCATGCTGCAGAGAAGGGAACAGAAGACAACACATGTTTTAATCCTCTCTGCTGGAATCTAGGAAGCCATGTTGGTGACTATGGGGGATACATGGATCAGGGAGCAAGATGTGAGGAAAACACAAATGAAGATGAAGGAGAGTGATGAAAGATGTGCTGGGGTGAGGAAGGAAAGAAAGAAAAGGGACAGGCAAGATGGACTGGGGCCACTGGAAAAATCAGAGGACATAATCACATTGTTGCTGGGATGTAAACTGGTACAATCATGGAAATCAGCATGGAAATTCCTCAAAGAACTAAAATTAGCATTTCCACATGACTCAGTGATCCCTTTCTAGGTGTCTTCCCCAAAGAGTTCAAGACATCGTATCACAGTTACATGCATACCAATGTTTATATCAGCACATTTGTAATAGTTAAATCCCGGGAAGACCCTATATGTCTTTCAGTAGATGACTAGAAAAGAAAGTGTGGTTTCTGTACATAATGGAAAACTGCTTGGCTATATGGGACAGATTTGGGACATTTGCAGGAAAATGGATACACCTAGAAAATATAATGTGACATGACATAAACTGGATATATAAGCTTAAATACTGTGTAGTATCTCTCATTTGAGTGAGGCAAGGCATAAAAAAGAGGCCCATAGAGAATGGATAGAAGAAGACTAGAGGATGGATCTCTTGCAAGTAAGAAAAGGGCCAGAAAGCCAGGAACAAGGAGTGAGTTGGAGGGGAAGGGGAAATAAGTTAAATAAAAACCCATGAACAGGAACCTAATACCCTCAATGAATGTAAACATTACATGCCATGAACATGAGCAAACAGTCATGCTATCAATAAGAATGAAAATGGAGAAAGGGGAATGAGAGGAAGGATGGGTCGGGAAGGTGATTAAGAAAAGGAAGCAGGGCCAGAGATTTAGCTCAGTGGTTCCAGCACCTGCCTCGCAAGGTCCTGAGTTTGATCCCTGGTAACCCCATACAATGTTGGGCGTGGAGACTCACGCCCACCAGCAATCAATACCACATACCACAGTGCCCTGTGTGGTGGCTCACGCCTGTAATCCCAGCACTTGGGAGGCAGAGACAGGAGGATCGCTGAGTTCGAAGCTTGCCTAGGCTACATAGTGAGTTCAGAGCCAGCCTGAACTACAAAGCAAGACCCTTTCTCAAAAAAAAAAAAAAAAAAAAAAAAGAAAGAAAAGGAAGCAAACTGTATTATGCACGTGTACCCAACCCCCAGACTAACAGCAAAAATACATTTCCTGCAAACATGTACTAGCATGGCTAATAATAAAAGTGTAAGATTACAGCGTTTTCTCTGATAAAAAATATGAAAGTTGGAGCTCCATGTCTGCCCTGAAGATTTTCTTCTTGTGCCATGTCTAACATAAGCCAATGTAATAGACTCAGTACAAACCTGTCCTAAACTTTCAGGCATCCCACAGAACTTGAATGGAAATAAGAGAGAGCAGATTAAGAATCAGTGGTGGAAATATACTTTTTTTTAAAAAAATGAGGTTATTTCTAAGGAAGGAGCATTTAAAGGAAGCTAAGTTCAGTTCATTATATTAGCAAGATTACTGTCTGCTAGGATACCAATGGAACCATTTATCAGGGTTGTGAAAGGTCACCTACTCAGGCACAGGATGTGAGCTTGGGGTCATGGGTCTGTGAACAGACGGGACCTTCCCTGTAACAGTGCACATTCTGACATGGCATGGTCACAGCCCACAAAGATAGCAACATTCACAATTAGGGGTGATCTGGTTTAGATGTGAAAGACTAGTCTGAGAAACTGAGTCAGGAGAAGAAGGATCTGGGGCTGGGCTGCTGTCCTCCAGGTCACCAATGGCTATCTTCCTGACATTAGGAGAAGTGTGTTGTGTGGATGCTTTGGTGGAGACACGTAGAGGTGGCATAGACAACAAGATTCTTCACCTTGAGGAGTCACCAATCTCACGGGCCCAGAATCTTAGGCAATATTTTTCTACATATGAAGTTCATTATTTCCTTTTGGCATTTCTAGACCCCTTGCTTAAGGTGAGGAAGGTTAGAAAGATGAATCACAACTGTAATAATGTAAGCAATGGGGATGCAGAGATCGGAGAGGGCGTCCAGAGCAGTCAGCGGCTTCCTACCTGCTTCCTGCCCTTGCCCTGCTGGGAGTCCATGCTAACTGCACCCTGGCCATCACTCTGACACCCGATTTCCCTTCCATTTCCTCTGCCAGTGGTATTCTGGCCTAATCTTGAAAGAAGGGCAGTCAGAGATCTCAGCTTTTCGCTTTTCAGGTGAGTGTCTCTGATGGAGTATCGCCACTCCTCTTTGAAAACCCCTGGGGACAATTGTAGGAGGTGGCCTGTTCTGTCACTAGATTATTTACATTATCAAAACATGCAACCACATTTGGACATGAACCCCACCTGGCCCCCCTTTAGAAAGTGATTAAAAATTATCTCCTGGGTGCGCCCAAGACAGCCTTCCCTTCAAAAATGCTCTGTACAGACATGGCTCTATCCCTGGGGGCAGCTCTGTGAGGCCAAATGCCAGCTCTGTCACTGAAACGAGCTTTTCCAGGAGACCAGTCAGGAGGTGACACAGTGAAGCTCGCCTGGGGACAGTATCACACAGGAGAGAGCTTCAGAGGAGAGCAGGGAGGAGGGCTGGAGACCAAACAGCCTGGGGAGATCTTGGAGCCTGAAGAAAGGGGGCGAGGCAGTGGCAGGTCAGAAGGAAACCAGAGGAGCAGGAAGAAGGTAGTCACTGCAGTGGTCCATTGGATCAAGTGAGAGGTTTTCTGGACAAACGAGAAGAGGCATTTCCTTGGTGCTCAGAAAGAGGGACTACAAGAGGTGAACTCTATCAGTATTGAATTTGGACAGCTGGAATCCTATGTGCAGGTTAATATGTGCACAGTATAGGTGTGTTGTTTTTGACCCATCTTGGGAAACAACCTTCTGCCCACTCCCCTAAATGAGCAGTGATTCAAGTTTTCAAAATAAAGACTTCACTCCTATGAAGGTTATGCCACACTAAAGACATGCAGAGCAGATGACATTTTAGGAACTTGGAGGAAATCACGCCATGGAAGTCAGGAGTGAGATGCAGCCCCGGGAAGCACACAGGATGATCTGACACCGCAACCAGCCCTCGCTCTTGCTCCTAAGATGAGGAGAGTGAGGAAGAGACTGGCAGGAGTTCTTGAGGGGGACTGTCCCCAAATCCTGCCACTTACAATTCTCACTTTTTAGCATTTTAGCCGATTGAATACCACCACAATATTGAATGTTAAACAGATAAAAAATAGCACCTTTCTGACTCAAACTGGAACACAGTTCCAAATCCACAGTTCTGGATTTGGAATCTTTCGTATGACTGAGATAAAGTACCCAACAACCAAAGTTCAGGAGGAAAGGTTTAGGGTAGTTCACAATTTGTAGAGATTTCCATATGTAGATGGTTCCAAGGCAGAGTGGCATGGTAGAGGAGAAATAGTTTATAGCACAGCAGGGCAGGCCGCGTGGGCAGAAGCAGCAAAAAACTACCATAAGTGACCCATTTTCTGTCCTTCATATTCTATAGAGGCTACACACCCTTACACTGATAACACTCACACCCAGGGCAGGCCTTCCCATTATCCACTCCCAAAACTTTCAAATAAAATCAGTGTACTAGTGTAGTAATAGCACACATTTAACCCCAGCACCATCCATTTAATCCTAGAATCATACATCCTAGGTCCAGTCACCTCTGAAAAGCCCTACCTATGACCACATGAGGCTTTGGGAGAACCTCTAGACCAAGCCATAGTAGAATCCATTACTCCTGCCTTATGTGGGGTTCTTGCCGTTCTCTCTGTGAACTGTGAACTGCAAACAGCTGGGACTTCACAGTTGGTGTACCCCAGTACTCAGCTGCAGGCTCAAGAGAAGGGCATGAGAGTCAGAGCTGTGTGGAACACAGGGGCACTAGCTGGATAGCACATGGGACTGTCTTAGTCCTGCCTAACTAGGTTCATGTACGCCTGAGCAGTTGCTCACTAAATTCTGTAGTGACCCTGGCTGCCATGGGGGACACTAAGAATGAGTCAGGTGGTAGGGCTGTCCTCTAGAAACCTAAAAGCTCCTCCTTCTTAGACATCTTCTGGCCTCAATTAACCACATACATCCTGACACAGGAATCCCCTTCTTTTGAAGGGTAGAAACACTGAGGATATTCTTGAATTTGGGAATGGGGTCAGGTTTCAGGATTTGGCATGGAGTTAACCCATTAGAACCTGAGGTTTGTACACCTGATCCCATAAAACAGTCATTCCATTGTCTAAGTTGCAAGCACCCAAAGTATGAATGACATTTCCCACCTCTTTGCCATCAAATATGGGCTAAACCTGTAGCCTGTGTTCACACTCTGCCTGATGTCCAGAGGTCTGCAAACTCTGCATCCACACAAGACTCCCCCTTCCATCTTCCTATTTGATCCAAATCTTCTCTGCCAGCCTCCTCTCCACACTCTCAGGACTCTCCCACCGCTTTTACTTAGAGAACACTGGTGGCAGTTCCAGACTCCCCCTCCTTAACGAAACCAAGGAATGTGCACATTGCAGCCTTGCCTGCTTCCAGCGCCCAAAAATGTTGCTTCCTTCGCTGCACTGGATTTAATGAAAAGTGTGATAAACCCACTATTTCATTTTCTCTTAATTAATACAAGCAATTGAATTGTGATGAAGTCATTTTAGTTTGGAGACTGAGCGCCTGGGTCAATGTCTCACTTGCTAGCAGTGACAAAAGCACTGTTTCAGGTTCAAGTAACCTTTCTCAGGCTGTGACCACTAAGACATTCCCCAAAGGTGGGGCAGTTCACCCGATGCAGTGTTGCCATGCTGGCTGCCCTGCTGAGGCTGGCAGCAAGCTGGGTAATGACAAGAGCTATGCTTTTCTGTGAAAGCTTAGCTGCATGCATGCATGCGTGCGTGCGTGCGTGCGTGCGTGTGTGTGTGTGTGTGTGTGTATCCATCAATAATGCTGCCTCAGAGGAAGTCCCTGGCGTGGCCATGGTGAGTTTCTAGGCCTTCCCTCTATGCTTAGGTGAGGCTGATGAAAGCACTTTCTATCTCCAGCTTCTGACCTGAGGATAAGTGGGCATGGCATGACTGACCCATTGGGTATTGTCCTGGGTTAAGGATACAGGAAAGCCAGGATGTCTGAGAGGATGGGGCATGTTCTCTTTAAATGTAAGTGTGGTGCAATGCCAGAGAAAAAGAGAGGGGAGAGAAAGACAGAGGAGGAAGAGAGTGAGAGAATCAAGATGGGAAGGGCAGGAAAAGAGAGGGCGATGCAGAAATGCAGAAAGTTGGGAATTCCATAAGGTGGAAAAACAGCGTAAAACAGGAGTTTAAATTTCCATGATGAGCAGAGTAGTTGGCTTAATTTCTTTTCTCATTGCTGAGACAAAATACCCAACACCTAAAGTTAAAGGGGGAAGGTTGATTTAGCTCAGTTTGTAGAGGATTTAATCCATAATTGGCTGGCTCCAAGGCAGGATAGCACATGGCAGAGGGGCAACAGTTCATGGTGGACCAAACATAGAAAACCAAAAAGGGACCTTAACAGATTCTGTCTGCCCCTTTTGTATTCTATCTAGGCTACCTATGGCAGGTAACACTCCCATCCTAAATGGTATTGCCCTTGAGCCTAGCAATGCACCATGAATCAATTCTAGCATCACACACTCCAGATCCAGCCAATTTTGGAAAAGGATGAGGCTTTGTGTTGACGTCTACATCAAAGCTATAATATTCTGTCCCTAGCTTACCAAACACTCACATACATTCCTTTACAAGAACATTTAGTCCATCTCCAAGAGTTTGTCAAATTCCTAACAGATTCAGCATTGCTGGAAAATCCAAGTTCAAATCTCCTCTGAGATTTAAGGCAAACTCTTAGCTGTAAGCACCTGTACAGATGAAAGGAAAGTTAAATACTTCCATCATTCAATGGACAAGATAGACTTTTCCATTCCAAGGGATACCAACATTAAATTCCGGAGTTCCACCCTCAGGAATCTATGGTAAGTATAAACTCTAAAGGGCTTGTGTAGCTCCTCCCCTACAGTACTGCTGGTGCTTGTAGCTCCCATGACTTCTCTCTTGGTCTGGCTGTGATACCTCCTTGCAGTTTTCCTCAGACATTCCACATTCCTGGCTTCTCCAAACTTCTGGGGTCTCCACTGTACCTTCAGCTTCACATTCACACCTTTACATTCTACCCTCTCAGGGACAAACTGTCTGGTCTCCCAGTCCCTCTGAAATCTGGATGGAAGCCTTTCTGATCCCACAAATCTTGCATTCTACATGCACCTAACACCAGCACCACGTGGCCTTGAAGGTGAAGGTCTGTTGCCAACTGGAATAATAGCCAGCCTCCTTTCTCTTTTGCCTGCAGAGGTCTAGTGCCTGTGAACCAAATCCCAGGGAATAACTTTCCTAGGCCACAGCTATTCTAGAATGTGCTACTCTGAGGGTCTCTTCTTAAAGTCTTTCACACTTCCAATTTTGAGGCTGTAAAAGGAAGAGTCCTGGTGCTTCTTGTGATGTTCTCAGGCTGTCTTTTCTCATATTCTTTCTCAGCAATCAAGATCTCTGCTCTTGGAGCTTCTTTCTGGCCAAATTCAAGATGATTTAAATCATTCTATTGGGTTCTTTGCTCTTAAGGCTCAACATAAATCTTGCCCCCAACAGTAGCCATGCCACTGCCTCAACATTAGACTGCCTTGAAATTTCTTCTGCCAGATTAATTATTCTGCCACACTTAGTCTTTTCTCAGATAAAGTTTCTGGACATGAATGAAATTCAGACAAACTTTCTGCTAAGGCCTAACACACACTCTCTGGAGTCCAGCAGACAATAAAGTCCTATTTCCCAGCAGAAAACCTCCTAAACTTGGTTTTTATTGGCTTTCTGGTCTAAGCCTTAACCATAATCTCTCATCACATACAGCCTAAGGCATTCCATGCCTACTTTTTCAGCCTGTATCTCCAAATCTTCCCTAAGTTTACCCCTTCTTACAAGCCAGTTCCAAAGGCTCTTGACCCATCTGGCCAGGTAATGTCACATCAATGACCCCACTCCTCTGATGGCAAATTTCTGTGTTAGTTACTTTTCTCATTGCTGAGACAAAATACCAATACCCACAAGTTAAGGGAGGAACAGTTTGTTCAGCTCATGGTTTGGAGAGGATTCATTCCATAGATGGCTGGCTCCAGGCAGAGAGGCACATGGCAAAGTGGCATCACAGAGGAGAAACAGTTCATGGAGAACAGAAGGCAGCAAAAGCAACAACAACAACAACAAAAGGGTTGACACAGCCCTTTCTACCTCTTACATCTTTTCCAGACTACTTACAGCAGGTAACACTTACACCCTTAATCCTAGCATCTTGAGCCTTGCATTACACCATTAATCAGTTCCGATGTCATGCGCTCAGCTACCTCTGAAAAAGCCCCACTTCATTCACATGAGGATTTGGGGAGACATTTAGACACAAACAACAATAGTTTACCTGGCTTTTTAAAGTAACTGACATTTACATTTCAAAAAAGAATTTCAATATACACAAATGGTTCAGATCAAAACAGTGTAGAGATGGAGGAAAAAAGTCCTCATTTTTAAATGGCAGAGCCTATTATATTATTGACAAAATATTTAAGGATATTGGCAAAGCTTTTATTTTATAACTTTATTGTTTTTATTTTGAACCAACAGAGTTATTTCAGTATTAGCAACCAAAATGCAAAAGGACTTCTGAACAGTCAAATTTCTGCTTTAAAGAAAAAATATCAGAAGTTCAGCAAGCCAACAAAAAAGGATGTAATCAAGGCACCAAATGCCATACTGCTTCTTTTACTTATACAAATCTTAAGAAAGTTGGACTTGACCCAACTGTAGCAGCCTGTCAGACATTCCATCCGCGCAACCCCACCTTCCCAAAGAAAATACTTTAGAGACCCAGAAATGTCTCTGGCCACAGGGCAGTCTGTGAATGTGAAGCACCAGAACCAGCAGACATCACTGCACACCCACGAAGTGAGAACCTGCCAAGGATGGGTATGATGCAAATATGCAAACATTTCTACAAGGGGAAAGAAAAAATTGTGATGGTAAAAAAAGGGAGGGAAACAAACTCATGTATACAGGGGATGGGGGGGTTGTAGGGTGGGTAGGGAAATGGAAAAAAATAAGAATTAAGTCGTGTCATATACTGATACAAATTCTCAAGGTTGAGTGTGATCATGATGTGTATATAAAATGCACCTAAATCACAATAAAAATTACAAAACAATTTCTAGTAGCAGAATTTTTAAAATCAGAGTAAGTTCCTCACCTTTGCCTGCTTGTAGGGGTGTTAGTGCTTTCTTTCTAACCCCTCCTGCCTTTGATTCATTTTCCCTAGAGATTAACTCATAGTCCTATGTTCATAATGATGCTCTATTCATACTGGGCTGTGTGTATCATGGTTCTTCCACCATCCTGTAATAAATGGAACATTCCTACCACCAGGACTCTCAGCGTAGTGCAACATATCATTAATGTCTTCATGGTGATACCAGTGTAAACTGATCCACCAGGCTGCCAATCATACAGCACCATATGGCACATATGTTTATGTACAGTACATAATTACCATGGATGTTACTAGTTTCTGTACTTATTACACCATTGTTCTTACTGTAATTTGAGAACATGCACTTGTCTAGCAGTGTGCCTCTCCAGAGATATCCCTGTGTTTCACCTGTACATAGCTATATCTGGGTTGCAACACCAAGAATGCCTTTTTTATCTTTTTGTAGGATTGTGGATAGACTTAGGGACTTTTAATGAGCTACACCCACAGTTTCCCTTTCTCTTCTGTTCTCTCTCCACTTCTTCCCTCTGAGACCATCTTCTGCTCCCTCTTTACAGGGTCTTGCCAAGTTAAGTTGTGCAGGGTGCACTTAAATTTGTGACCTCCCTGCCTTGGCCTCACAGAATGCTAGGGTTTCACATGTGTGTCACCAAGCCCAGGTGCTTTTCTGATGCTATGTACTAAATGACTGTATAGCCCAAGATGGTCTCAGTTACCACATGGTTGTCATTTACCTTCCCCTCTTCAGAAAAGTAGGCAACCAGGTTGGCTGAAGAACCAGGGTGCCTTCACTGACAGCTTAAGTAGAGTTCTGCCACTGTGCACAGGGCCTGGCTGCTGCCCATACCTTACTGCACACCTGTCTCTTCATGTACATGTTTTCATTTAACAGCAGGCAGTGGTTTAGCCCAAGTGGACAGTAGACCCTCCGAGGCAGGACTCAGAGGCAAAAGAAAGATCGTGTGAGCAGTCATTCTCTGGGAGCTGATGGCTTGTCACACTCTTCTCTAGAAGGAGAAATAACAGCAGACCACTGGAGCCTCAGCTGACCAGAAAGGGCGACAGTGCTGATAAAGGGCAGAAAGCCAGCCAGAGTGCATGGCATTGGGGCCCACAGTCCTGCACAGCAGATACCAGCCTCTACACTTCAGAAATGGTTCTCCCTGAGCATTGAAAGTCCCTTGGACCTGTGTAAGTCACTGGTGAAAAATGTTGGAAGACCTTTCCCCAATCTCTAAAGATAAGTGTGGGTGTTGGGTGACACCTCTTGCTTCCTCTCTCTTTCCTTGGCTTTGATTCTCTTTCTCTCTCTTGTTTTTTTTTTTATTTCATTTCTCTGTTACTTTCCAAAGCAACAGCCCATGACCCTAGTGTCAATTATCAGCATCTATGAACATTTTCAAATATTGTTTCAGTTTCCAGGCAAAGCATCCAGTGGCCCAGCCCACCTGGCACGGAGGCTACATCTGGGCCACTCCATCCTTCACGGAGGGCAAACAGCTGAGCTGGGGAGTGCTACAGGGAGGCAGCTGTGCTCACACATGCAGCTGCAGGTTCAGCTGAGAGGACAGGATGGGGGCTGGAGTATTCAACAGGCAGGCCAGGGCTCCCCCTTAGGAGGGTCAAGGTCTCTTTGGAGACTTTCTCACCAGGAGCTGTTCTTGTTTGTACCTTGGGCTACTCTGGTTAAGTCTATCTTTCCTGTATCTAACATGAAATCAGAGTGAGCTGAGCTCTCTCCAGAGACATGTATTTTTCTGACCTCTCCTAACCTAGTCACTTTACACTCGGCACACATGACCTTCCGCCTACTGCCCCTTGTCAACAGTGAAAAATGGGGAAAACCACACGGTCTTAGAGACAGAAGACCTGGGATATAATCTCACCTGTTTTACTGTTACATGGCTTTGAGTAAGTACTTTAAACAATCCAAGTCTCCATACATTTTTCTGTCAAATACAAAGACCTCTTCAAATAAATTTCAAGGTCACTATCAGATTCAACATTTTAGAACCATTTGTGACCCAGCCATATGGCCCATGGCTGGGAAACTTAAGCAGATCCTTACACAGTGGAAATCTGATGACCACAGGACTGATTAACAAAGTTCCAACCCAGCATTTCAGGCTCCCAGGCCCACCAGGGGACAAAGGTCCCTGCAGTTGGGCCCAGATGGTGTGGAAGTGGCATGGGTGCCCCTCTTTCATCTAATACTGGACAATGCAGGCATTGTGACACATACTGCAGGGGCTCAGTGGCAGCTTTTATCTGTCACTGAGCTTTAGCTGCTTGTGATGGGGGCAACAGAGGTTTTGACAGTTATGAAGGACTGTGTTTCTTGGGGTAATGTCTTGTGTTAATACGGAAATTAATTCTTTCCTTTCCTTCCCGAGACTCCTGTTCATGCAGATTTTGACAAGTAGTTTCTGTCTTTATCCCTCCCTTCAATGAGTAGATTGGGGTATATCTTATAGGTATAACTAATCATCCACTTACATGATTTGAAGCTCATTTTCATGTGTCTCAGGCTATACTCAAAAGCAGGAAAATGATGCTTTTCTATGCTTTCTGCCCTCATTCGTCATTTCTAAAAATATCCCCTCGTAGCTATGTGGCTTACTTTGCTAATCCTTCTCACCAGGAAAATAGATATCGGGAGAGGAAAACAGGGGCATCTGAGGTGGTGAAGCCAATGCCCAGTTCTTCACTCCAGTATCTCCTTCCCACACACTGTTGGGGCTGGTCCTGACCACACCTGGTCACAGCAAGTGCCGAGAAGGTAAAAGGTGATAGAGAGGCTCATGGTCAGGTCCTCATTCTGCTGCTTATCAGACAGGACCCCTGGGGGGCCCTGCTTCACTCCACTCAGCCTCAGTGTCCTTTTCTGTGACCAGCCAGCTCATCCCCCAGATCCCTCAGTCACTGGTCTTCCACACAGACCCAAGAAGCGGTTTCTGTTCACTTGCATCTGACTCTGAGTGGCACCCAGTATGTAGGGGGTGAGGTCTGAAGGTGTGGAACCTGTTTTTGTGCTAGAGATGCAGGCTGGCTCTGGCCTGGGATCCAGAGTCCCTAGGTGCGCTGTGATGTGCTGTGCAGACCCGGGCCAGGGCTGTCCGGACTCTGAGCTCCCTCCAAGGTGCTGCCCGGTGCTCTCCCCACCGGAACTAGTTGCCATGCCCATCCTGGGGCCTCCATCAACACTAACACATCTTTCCTGGGAAAATGGAGTCTTGTGCAGTTAATTATAGGTTTGCTCCATTATTCCAGGTGATCAATAATGGTTTTGTTGCCCAGGGAGACACAGAGCTTCTGTCTTTCTGGAAGACAATATTGTTGTGAGGGACAGAGTCAAGGAGAGCAAAGGGTGATGCCTGAGACACAGCAGGCCTAGGCTGCAGGAGCCTGGGCCACGGTGCATGATTTGCAAGGAACTTGGGCTTTCTAGACCTTCCAGACCTCGAGCTCAGACAGGTGACTTCTGCAGGGATTTACAGGTACTTACAGGGGAAGCTCCTGAAGAGAATGAGTCGTGATGGGTAGGCTCCACTACTTATGTAGCATGGCCTTGAGCTTATGCTATTTATACTCCACTCTATAGGTTATTTTTTTTCCCATAGAATGCTTTAGCCTGAAAGCCATGAATGAATGCAAATGACTGTGGTATTTACTGCTCTGTACATTAAACATGCATATATGGAGAAATATATATCTAATGTAAATGCATAGAAATAGAGACAAATTCAACAGAGCAAAGAAAATATAGACCCATTGTTTTCAAATGTTCCTTATAATTTAGCAAACCACAGACTAGACTCGTGGACCATCTCGGATTTTCTGTACACAAGAGGATGACTTATTTAAGCACCCAAAGCCACATGCTTTATCATGGTGAATATGAAGAAATCGAGTTAGGTTATTTCTAAAACATATTAGTAGCTCTTATTTCTTATAATGGATTGTAAAAATATATGGGTTTGTCTACATACCTACAACCTCACATGAAGAAACAAAGACACAGGAAAGTCTTAGGAAAGGTGAAGTGTACCAATCAGAGGCAATTCATCTTGAGAAGCAAACAAGTGATATTTACATTATTAAATCACAATTACAAAGCAAATCAGCTATAGAAGAGAGCAGATCATTTCCATCAATTATTGCTGAACTGAAAATAATTTTTCAATCACCAGCAGATTGTAAATGGGGGACTGCAGCTCATCCAGAAACCTTCTATCACGGGAATTATTAATTAGGTAGTAACTTTGGGGAATTAGCAAGGACACCAATAAGACAGTGCAGGAAGTAGTATATAGGGCAGACAGGAAGAGGCAGCTGGATAGACTTCTGAGAGGAAGTCCAGAGCTTCCTGGAAGACCTGGTTCAATCACCTGTGCAACTGATACTGCTGCAGGGTGGAGGAAAGTACACAGAGCTGGTGTTTCCATTCTGCATAGTCAATACAGGACCAGGTAAACAAATAATGATGCGTGTTTTTCTGGTTACTTATCTGTGCCATGGTATGCTGCAATTCTAGGTTGTCCTGAAACCTCACTGTGAATGCTTCAGGTTGGGGTTAAGCCCTAGCCCCCGACTCTGCTGTGAGTTCTCTACATGGGTCCACAAAATGTTTGGAGCTTTAGTCTTGCTGTAAGGTAAGATGGAGGTGATCCATGCCATCAGAACCTCACATAAATTGGTGAGCTCCTTCAATGTGCTGAGGTCACAGAATGTCTCTTTAAAAAGTTCTGCTAAAGAATTCATTAAATTTAATGATTTCTTGGGTTCCTTGGGGCCCTTGGTGTCAGCCTTTCAATATCCTACCCCTTTGTCTGAGTCTAGTTCCCTGGGTCTCCATGAGATACAGAATAGGCTCTATTTCCCCCAAAGGCTTTGCTCACTTGGGCTCAGCCGTCTCCCGATGGTAGAAGGAAGGTCTGGCCTGTTTCCAGCGGTGCAAGGTGGAAAGGGAAGGGAGTTGCGCACTCTTCCCTGTGCCCTGATGATGCCAAGCAGCTCTGTTTGCTCTCATCGCCCAGAATCTTGCCTCTGGTTTTGTTTCAAGGATGTGAGGTAGTTGCTAGGCACCCAGAAAATTATTATCATCCAGGCTTTTGTTTCAAGGAAACAAACAAGGAGTCTAGGCTCAAAGGGGTGGGCATAAAACAGGCCGGGGTGGTGCATGAGCTGAGTGTGGAGTAGCAGAGGTGACTCCTCTGGTACTGAGTTTCCTGTGTGTTTCCCATGTAAAGGGACTGCTGCTTGGGCTGGGTGACAAAGAGGCTGGATTTAGAAGCAGCAAGATCCTTGTGCCTCCTCTCTTCTTCTCTAGCTTCCTCCGTCATTTCATTCAACAAACATGTTTTGAGCTCTTAAGGAATGAACCTACCTCTGAAAACTGAAATCTAAGTTTTCTGTGCACTCTACAAGGGAAGATAGCCTCCTAAAACATGACAGATTGTATCTCTCACAATCAGGTTGGCTACTGTCTCAGCAGATGAACTAGAAAACATACTTGGCAGCTCTGTAATGGAATCTGGCAGAGCAGAAGTCACACGTGTTACTCACTGCCCATCCTTCAGCCTCCCTTTCCCTTGGGTCACTCTGACTCAGCCTTCAGGGCTCCAGTGGGATGTCACCTTGGCAAGAAAACCTGCTGAGTTGAGACTGATTTTGAACTTTGAGATACCTTTCTCGCTCTACTTCCCCTCGTTTTCCTCTCTTGAGTATCTGACTTCTATGGGTTGCTTTAGCTTCTGGCTGGGATGGTCTATGGGGAGCTTAGCAATTGATCAGAATGAAATGATGGGCTCAGTCTTTCCCAGAAAGGTCACCTCCAAGGACCCAGTCACTTCACAGCTGGACATTGCTCCTCCCAGGCCTGGTTTTCTCTCTCAGTGCAGCTCTCCCCTCTGCTTACAGTAACCACCCTTCTGCAGCTTCTCACCCTAGAATAGTCCTGCTATCATCACCAGGGACAACATGCTGTCCAAGTATCTCCCCTACATCCTGCCCACACTTTGGGAATCCTCCCTTCACTGAGCTTGCCTACAGTCACTCAAGGTTGAATGTGCCTGCTTCCTGCTGGGCCTGAATGGCACACCTTCCTGAACTAAACATCTTTCCTAATGTTCTCACCCTAGACTTGCAGAGAACCAGCATTAAACATGATTACATCTGTTACTTTAGAGTAGTGATTCTCAACTTGGCGATTTTGCCTCCTGGGGGCATTTCATCATATCTGAGGACATTTTGGTCACCATAACTGACTGTCACTAGAGACAGGGGATGTGTTCTTGGCCTTGAGGGGGTGGAGGTCAGGAATGTTGCTAATCATCTTGTGATGCACAGAACTGAAGAACTTTCTGTCCCCAAATGTCACCAGTGCTCAGGTTGAAAACCTACATAAGATGCCTGGTTAATCTCCTGCATCTCCCACTAGAGGAAGAAGCTCAGCAAACAGGAGAAAGACCTACCTAACTCCCATGGGCCTCCCCAGTGTTCAGTGCAATTCCAGACATGTGTGATGGCCTCACAAAGAGCTGTTGGAAAACAAAGAGAATAAATACATTCGCTCTCAAAGCAGTCTTGGTCTTCCCTCATCTACTATCTAATTTTGAGGACAACAGTAATTATTCATAGCTAAATATAAGCCTCAGAGATAACTCAACAAATGCAGTATTTAAACCCCTCATCAAGGGTTCCAAAAATTGGGCTTTGTGCAGGGGCCATATTATCATTATTCATGTGTTTTTAAAAAGAGTTTTTATACAGTACCATGTATGGTGGCTCATATCTGTAATCTCAGCACTCAGGAGGCAGGGGAAGGAGGATGGCAGAGTTCGAGGCTTGCCTGGGCTACATAGTGAGTTCAGGACCAGCCTGAACTACAAAGCGAGATGCTGTCTCAAGAAAAGAAAAAAAAAAGTGTTTATAGAAAGTTATTGATAACTTTTGGTCATTAGATTGCAACTCCAGAAGGAAATTACTCTGGTGACCCTGGCAAAATCATAGTCCTGCAACAACAGCATTTTCTTTCTTGGGTTCTTCATCATGACTTCTGTCCCAAGATTACCAAGAAAGCAGGCCTACTGTGTGTAATGCACGTGGGCAGTAGACATCATTTGGTGAATTCTATTCAACTGATGCCTCCAAAATGCAGTGTTTCTGATTGGTCTTGTCTCTGCTGTTGGTGCTCTTAGACTCCAGAGGATAATAGATCACCTTCAACATCTGTTTCTGGTTGCACAGATTCAGCATCTTTGAGGTCAAAACCTGTACTGGGGAAATTTGGACTGAGTAAGTCAATATTTGGATCCATGGCTTAAGCCCATAGAAGAATAGTCTAGAAAGAATAGTCTTAAAAGTTGCAGATGAGGGCCAGAGATTTAGCTCAGTGTTTCCAGAGCCTGACTCGCAAGCGCAAGGCCCTGAGTTTCAGGCTTGCCTGGGCTACATAGGGCCAGCCTGAACTACAAAGCGAGACTCTGTCTCAAAAAAAAAAAGTTGAAGATGAAAGAAGATTTGAAAGAGGCAAGACAAATGCTCAGTGAGCCAGAGTCTACCCTCTGGCATCAGCTCCAGGGGCTATGTCCATTCAGGAGCTACTGGGCAGTGTGGCATCCTCAGTACCTCCTCTGAGAGGACACCCCAAGGCCTCTTGACAGCTGGCCCCATGACAGTTCTGGGGTGAGGACACAGAGCCCAGGATAGGAGGGGCATGGCACTTATTTCAATCCTGGAGTCAAGTGGTTTACAGACATCCATGGTGGGTTAAATGGGCCCATCACAGAGAGAAAGGGCTGATTTCAGTTCCAGACCAAGGCTGCTCTGTGGGAAACAGGGAGGGCTGACTTATAAGAAATTCATGCCAGCATATAAATTGATTCGTGACTGTAGAGACACAGACTGTCTGCACATGGCGAGTATGCACACAAACTAGAAACCATGTGATTTTCATTCTAAAATGTCAATTTTTTTCAATAGTATTTAATAATCACACACTGACCTTTGACTGAATAAACATGTCCAAGGTCCTGACAGTACAACATCTGACTCACCCCTTTCCTGTGAGACATTTGTAATTTTATGAACAGAATGTAACATCATTATACTAGAATGTATCACATAAACTTAGATAAATTGGAGGTCTAACCTTATCTCTTCAAATGTAAGCTATATTCTTAAATGGCCTGACCTAAATCCTAAGCTCCCAATACCAGCATTGTCAAGGAGTCCTCAAGGGTTTGTTCACTTCATTTCTATTAAACTGTGTACTCCTTAAATTCACTATGGAATGATAACACTCTTTTCCTTTGGAAATCCTCACACACTGTATCACACATCCACAAGGTGGGTGTCTTGGAGTTGTGGGTTGGCTGATAACCCTCAATATGAGCCTGCAGAGTCCATTGACCTGAAATAATTTTCCTGCTAAAGGTAGGATACTTGAACCCAAATATCACCTTCTACCCAGAAGAATGTCCTCATTGTCCATGCTGCCCCACTTTGTCCTCATCTTTGGCATCAGCATCTCCCCTACTGGGGAGAACTCGACCAGGATTTGGAGAGGGCTATGGTAACTATGGTGGCAGATGTCTGAGAATTTCTTTGTCAGTTGAACATCAGAGCCACCTCTGCATCCATGAGGATCAGAGAACGTGGATCCAAGCACTGAATATTTCAGTCAGATCCCAAAGGAGAAATAACCCCAAAGAGTTGGGAGAGCCCCAATCTTCAGTCACCCAAACATTTAAGAATGTGTAGAGAAATGTGCAACAAAAGCAAAACTGGGTGGTTCCTTAGTGCTATCAACCACTTGTAACAAATGGAAACCAATAGGGTCTGAAGTCTCTTTTCACAGTTTGAATTTTTAAATCTTCCTACAAACCAGAACCCACTCAGGAGAGAGATTACTTGTCCTATACTGCCAGGAGGCATTCTTGCCTAGTAGGATGGCTGCTGTAATTAAGAGTGCCACTCCCTGAGTTTCAAGAGTTTTGGTTTAGTAAAAAGATCATATAGTCACCATTCTTTCAAATCATCCCAGATTCAAAAGCAGGTTTCTTATGTTTACATATTCTAAGCCAATTAGACATTGATGAAGTCCAGCTTTGCATAGTATTTTTTTTCTCAGATTTATTCATTCATCCAAAATACAGATGACACCATAATCTCCGCCCTTAGAGATTTCACTTGGTTGAGGAAGAACAGCCTCCATTTGATAAAGCAGATGATATGCATAAGTGGTTAGTGGCTACCAAACTCAAGTACTTAAATGTGTCCATGAAATCCTTCATTAAAAATTCATCAAGTTATAAAAACTGAGCTGCTTTTATGGAGTTGGGTTGGGGACGTGTAAGAACATAGGATTTTATAATCTAGGGTTCATTATCTCCTCCTCATGGAAATTTATCATTTCCTCTGCTCTCCCTTTCCTCTCCCTTTTCTCTAGTTCTCTAGACACCTAGAGAGGTTGAAATAAACCCTGAGAAATGCAACTTTTTGTGAATTTCAGTTAAGGATAAACAGTCTCTCCACTGTTAAGGAGATCACAGCACAACAGAGGACAGGATACATAAACACAGAAAGCTTTAAATAACAATGAAAAATAAAAGTAGCAAGGTAGAACAAAAAAAAAAAAAACGATTCCAAGGAGTTGCAAATTAAGTAAGTGATAATTCTCATAATCGCTGAAGGAATTTTAAGGCAGGAAAGGTCACACTGGACAGGAAATTCTAAAACTTGTTTTCAGTTATTTTACAGTTAAGAGATTTTAATTGGAAGAAAATTCCATATACGTAGTCTAATACTTCACAATGTATCTTGTTCATTTCTAAAGTGCAGTGTTGTCAGGAGCATGGAAAATAGCTGAAAGGACTTTGTCTTCTATGTTAGCCCATGCCCACACTTTACCCATAGACTCAACAAATGATAAATGATTGTGCCTGCTTTCATGGACAGGGTGTGAAGAGCAGTCCAAGGCACACAATTCACCTAAGGCATTAAGCTTGGAACACAGAACAATAGTGAACAAGAAAGTACATTGGATTTGTCTGAGGAAAATCACCAAATAAACTTGTGGTATTATTGTTGCATTGTTCAACTCAGTCCAGTTGAAATTATCTAAAGATTTAAACAATAGTTTCATAATACTCTATTTTTGCAATTCCCTTGTTAAAGCAAAGCTTATTAATCATGATCATGATCATTAAGCCAACAATGCCTGTGTTAGGCAGCAGGAACACAGCCACACAAGACAATCTCCTTCCCTCGGGGAGCTGACAGCTCAGGATTTTCAAGATGACAACAAAGGAACGTGATAAGTGCCTGAAAGAAGGCAGCAGTAGAGTCACTGGGGCCACAGAGAGCAGAGGGCCACACAGACCTGGATGGTTTCCAGGAGCTGAGTCTATAGTGCAGACCTTGGAGGAGGGAGGAGGGAATACAGAGCCAAGGAGCTTCCGAAGGACATTCCAGGCAGAAGAGACCCTGTGTCCCAGGGTGGAGATGCAATGTGGTCTTCTGGCTTGAAAACACAGGAGGAGCCATGGAGCTGGCCAAAGAGCCAAATTAATGGCTATTTCCAATAGGTCATAAAGATCGCTAAGGTAAGAGACTCATCTTGCTCTTAAAGAGCTATGCCATGATTTTTAAAAACAAATCTTCCCTAAAGTGCTTTGGGGTGAAAGCTTGGTCACCAGCCTGTAACACTACTAGGGATGAGGAAACTCTTTGGAAATGGTACCTAGTTGATGAATATATTCTACTGCACGTATGTCTGTGAAGGAGACTTTGGGACCCCACCCCCACCCTGTCTCTCTTTTAGCTTTCTGGCTTCCATGAGGTATCTCTCTGCCATGTGCTGCGTGCTATGCTTCCTACCATGTTACCTCAAGTCCAGAGCAATGAATCCAAGCAACCATGCACTGAAACTGCAGAAACCATGAGCTAAAACAAACCTTTCTGCCTTAATTCAGTTGTCTAATGTATTTTGTCATAGCAGTGAAAAAACCAGGTTAGCTTGCAATTTGATTTTTGATTAAGACTTTACACACATGCATAAGGTATATAATCTTATATATACACAAGTGTAATAAATTTTAAAAAATCACATCTTTTCAAAGTATTTACTGAATGTATAATATATCCCACTCACTTATTAATTACTAATAATATCACAATGAATACATGCAAATTTTATGCGTTTTAGTGGAAATGGCAACCAACTAACCAAATAAATAACAAATTGTTGACAGTCAGTTATAATGACTTTGAAGAAATGTTAAAACAATAATAACGATAACTAAAAATTATCAATTACTATGTATAAAGTGCATGCTGCAAATTTTCTCATTCCACTCTCCATAGTGAAGTCCATGGTCAGTGGTTTGGATTCTCACACTGTACCAATACTCTCATTCCTTAAGTTGCTGGGAGTCCTTCAACTCAGGGACTTGGGGCAGTGGGCTGTATCCCACAATATAATGTTCTATTCAATCAGTTTTTTTAACTAAGCTTCTCTTTCAACATTTTCCATGTATTTGTATCAATCAGAGCCTTATATAGAGGGGGGCAGTAATGAGCAAGGCTGACAGTGTCTGCCCTGAGGAGATTAGAGTGAAGGAAGGTACTCAGCAAGAAGCCAGGCATAAGACCTATGGATGGTGAATTGTGCAGAGCTAATAAACGAAGCAAGCTGAATGATGCAGAGCTGTATGTCAAAGATTTTGGTCTCCTGACCCACTGGAATCTTAACACATAGTAATAGCTTGCATTTAGATGTCTCCCCAAAGCCTCATAAGGTCACAGATAGGGCTTTCTCAGAAGTGTCTGGATTTAGAGTACACGATGCTGGAATTGATTTGTGGGGCGATGCTCTCTAATCAAAGGCACTAGGATTAAGAATCTGAGGGCTACATTCACTAAGTAGCCTGGATAAAATATGAGGGATAGAAAAAGCTATGGTAATCCCTAGTTCCTTTGCTACTTTCTGCCTGCAGTGTGCTCTTTCTTTTCTGTGCCAACCACTTATAGATTGAAACCTCTACAAATTGTGAAGTAAATGAATCTCTCCCCCTTCTTTACCTTCAGTTGTGAGGTATTTTGTCCCAGCAAAAAATAACTAACAAAGGAATTTGGTACCAGAAGTGGGGTCCTTGCTTGACTGCACCTGACTGTATGATTTAGGAGCCTTTGAAGCTGGCTTGTGGGAAAGGGAAGAGTTAGAAAAGGTTTAGAGATATTAGTGGAATAGGAAAGCTGGATATTCTTGGACTATGCATAATGGGAGATTCTTGTCAGAGCTCAGCAGACCAAAAGGCTGATAGAAATTCTAATAAAGACCAGGTTGAGGAGATCCTGCTGGGAAGAAGGCTACACTGGTGTTGGGGTCCAGACAATGTTGGTAACCCTTGGCAGAAAGTTTGTCAGCATTTGCTCATGTCTACAGACTTGGCCTGAGACTGAAATTAAGGGTAGTGGAGTAATTAATCTACCAGAAGAAATTTCAAGGCAGTGTTGAGACAGTGGCATGGGGGTTTTAGCCAGATTTGTGTTGAGAATCAAGAACAAAGAGCCCACCAGGATGATTTTAAATGTTTTGAGGGTGCTACAAAGGAAACTCTGGTGGAGTTGCAGCCTATAAAGATGAAACCGAGGAGAAACTGGTCATTGAAAACACTAGCAAGAAAAAGCCAAGTGTTTCCAAAGAAAACAACAGAAAAGATGACCTCAGACTCTAATCAGAAATAGTTCTGCAATATTAGTGAAAGACTTTACTTTGAGAAGAAAGCCCCAGAGCACCTTACTTCATTGTATTCTGGCTATCAAAATTTGCCATATTAAAAATTATCTGAAAAAAATAAAATTAAAGATGTAATGATTCATTTTTAAAAACAATAACAAGTTCATTACACTTTGTCATGTGTGTGAGATACATAGGACAAATAAATGGTTTCCAAAATAAAATTGGATAAGAAGAGTTTTATTTTTCACAAATGTCTTCAGTGTCTAATACAAAGCACTTAAACTCCCATATACTCCATTGGATGGTTTTGCATCCATTCTGTTGTGTTAGGTTGTTCTCGTTGAAATATGTGAAGAAAATGTCACCCTACATAAAAATATAGTTAGAAAAGAAAGCACCATAAAAAGCATTTTCAGAGAAGTGTGGATATTCTTTTTTAAAATTGAATTCTTTATTGGTATATTTTATATACAACTCACAATCATACTCAACGTTAGGGAATTTATACCAGTATATGACATAAGTTATTTCTCATTTTTACCCATCCCTACCCACCCACAATTCCTCACCCCTTATATACATGGTATTTCTTTTTCTTTCCAAATCATGTTTATTCCTTCCCCTCATTATGTTCTCCCAGCACATTCCCTTTTAATATTTCCTATTTTATAAAATCCATCACACATTCTAGGACTCATTTACATCTACAGGTTCTCATATCAGAGAAAAGATACAGTATTTACATATCTGGGATCTATGTATTTCACTTATTAGTGTTTCTTCAAGGTGTATCCATTTGCACATAAATGAATGAAACTTGTCATTCTTTATGACAGAGTAATACTCCATTTTATATTAAAAAAAAGAACACATCTTCTTTATCCAGTCTCCAGTTGATGGGCATCTGGGTTGTTTCCAAGATTGGGCTATAACAAACTGAGCTGCTATGAACATGGGTACACATATGTCTTTACAATATTTATCTTTTAATTCTTTTGAGTATATTCCTAGCAGGGGAAATAGCAGGGTCAAATGAGATCTCTAATCTTAGTTTTCTGAGGAATCTCCACACTGATCTCCACAATGATTGCACAAGTCTACAATCCCACCAATAGTGGAGAAGGGATCCTTTCTCTCCACAGCCTCACCAGTATTTATTGCTAGTTGATTTTGCAATAGCAGCCATTCTTTGTGGAGTGAAATGAAATCTCAGTGTTGTTTTCATCTGCATCTCTCGAATGACCAGTGATGTTGAACATTTCTTCATATGCTTCTTGGCTGCTTTCACTTCTGCCTCTGAGAAGTGTCTGTTCTTTTCAGATGCCCATTTTTGAACTGGGTCTTTAAACTTGGGGGGACTGATTTATTTAAGTTTTTTTTTAAAAAATATATATTCTAGATAGTAGCTCTTTGACAAACAGCTAGTAAAGATTTTTTTCCCAAGTTGTTGGTTGTCTTTTGGCGATGCCAGTGGTTTCTTTTGTTGTGCAGAAACGTTTTAGTAGGTTGAGATCCCATTTGTTGATTCTTTCTGCTAGTTCTCATGCTATAGAGAATATTTTTTAGTGTACAGCAAAATTTCTCTGTGAATTTCTTAAAGCTTTAGTCTCAGTATAGAATCTGAAGCCATCCCAGTGAATATTCTGTATTCTGGTGCTTTAAAATTCACCAGTTATACTTTCCATTGTGTTGGATATCCTTTATCCATCCTGGTCCTGAGTAGAACAAGGTAAAGGAAGAGGATTCGCCTTCTCTATCTGACTACTTCAGCTGCCACTGAACACCACTCATTCTTAGAGCCTCAGGAGTTTGGCCTTTGACATGGTCACATCCTTGATTTTTTTCTGGATCTCCAGCTCATGAATGACAGATTTTAGACTTCTCAGCCTCTATGACAGCATGAACTAATTTATATGCTCTCCCTCTCTGACTTGCTTTCTCTCCCTCCATTCCTTTCTCCCTCCCTCCCTACACACACACACACACACACACACACACACACAGACACACAGACACACACACAGCCATGTCTCATGTAACAATGAGGATACAAGGATATATGATGACAAATGGATCATTGTGTGAATTCTTCACAGTGCAAAATTATGGAGCACACTTACACAAGCCTTGACCATGTAAGACAATCACTCAGTGCTGTCTCTTGGGGTAGCCAAGATATGGCAGCAGCACACAAAGCATATCATAGTCTCACTGGCAGTGTGGTAGGTTTGTTTTCATCAGTATCACTACAAACATGCATTGAGCTAATACTCTTTGGAGCTCTGATGTCACTGGATGATAGAAAGTTTTCAGATCCACTATAACTTTGTGGGACACTCATATATGTATCTGTCATTGACTGAAATACAGTTAAATGGTGTAGGGCTATCTTATCATACATACATGAAAAATAATATATGAATTTGTGTATATATATGCATCTATAAATATGCATCTATAAATATGGTTCTTTTTCTTCTCTTGAAATACTTGACAAATAGAGATTTCTCTTTTGTTACACATATTATCTTTTTGGAACATTAATATTGATCATTTAAGATCTTTGTTCACTAAGAAATCAGATAGGCAAATGGTGACAAGTTTTATTCGAATATTTAAAGATCACATCTGTTAATACTATCACAAATCATAACAGAAAAGTCTTTAATCTCTAGGAACCTATCTAGTTCATGAAAGCAAGATACAATTATTTCAAAGTCAATTTTTGCTTGAAAGCTCAAATTCCATTTTTTGTCAACAAATGTTGTCAGTGGTTTTCTTCCAATAGTCAGTCAATAGACAGTCGTGCACCATTCACTTCCAATAAAATATTTGCCAAAACTAAGTTCAAATAAACATAGTTTATTCATGGATTGTTCTTTAAACAAAGATGCTGTTCTGATAAAAGAAAGTGGCTACTTCAGTTGGCAACTCATACAATGTAACAAATTATTTTTCCTATGAAAACATTGTTCTTTATCCTCACAGTTTTATTTCTTATTAGAATGATGAGTAACAGTGTGTTGCAGAGTTGAGATGTAACAAAATTAATTCCCACTGACTCAGCACAGTGCCATGCTACATTGGTGCTGTCCTGGCCCTGAGTGTGTGGCAGTGAGGAGCTCACTGACCCCCTGCAGAGTCTGATGACACTCAACCCATTAGTGCAAGTGTCCCTAGGTACGTGCTGTCATTGCTTTTGTATGATCAGGATGAACTGTCTTTGAAAGTAGTTTAACCTTATGACCTCACAGGTCATTTGTAAAGCTCTTGGGAACCCCCAGGGTGAATGAATCTCACTTGGAGAGTGTGTGCCCAAATGGAAACTCAGAAGGACAGAAGTAGACAGCAAAAGGAAGATGTTCAGTGACTAAAGATGTGATTTCAGCAGCAAAACTCATGACTGGCCATCTGACAGCAAGGAAAAGCAAGGACTAACTGTAAAAAGAAGAATTTTTAGAAGCCCATCGACTTGGACAATCTTCTGCAAGAAGGAAATAACCGTGTACTTCAGTGGCCTTGAGACATCACTAAAATTCAGAAAAGTACAGTAAGCATTCTTCGCAAAGATGACCTTGAGACATTAAAATAAGTTCACAAACTGTCAAACACATCATAACTAAGAAGCTGAGGAAGGAAAAGATTCCTCTTAAGGAATTACTTAGAATTACTTACTTCCTCTAAGAATTACTTAGAAAATTTCATAGCAATAATTTAAATCTACAAATTGCTTTGGGTTTTTATTTAGATATTTACTTGTTTGGAATAGCACATTCAGATGATGGATAAATCATCCCAGTAATTAAAAGCCTATGAAATTAGGTAGAGTTACTTGGCCCATTTCTATTTGGGCAGTAGGGCTGAGTGAGATGAGTAAGGTACCTGAGGATACAACTGAACCCTAAGATGACTCAGATTACGATAATGTGAAATAGATATTTGGTCTCTGTCCCAGTTTCCTGATACATAGCTACTAAAACTTTTCTAGTCCTGGAGTGAGAAGTTTCTCCAAGGGTTGATAAGATGCCTGGGATGTGGTAGCTTCGGGGTGGAGATCATCACCAGAAAAGTCTGGGCAGCTTTAAAAAGTTGGGACTTGTAGTTCTAATCCCATTCTGCTTCGCCTCTACTCCTGCCCCCTCTGGGAAGGACAGAGATGAAGTGAACACTGATTACCATTGATTAATGATGTGATCATTTGTGGCTACTCTGTAAAGTCACCATAAAAACCTAAAGGATAGGTTGGAAAGCTTCTCTACAGCTTAGTGCATGGAGGCTCAGGAGGGTGGAATGCAGGGACGCTGCACTTGGCTTTTCCCCTGCTGTCCCCAAAGCATCATTTCTACTTGGCCCTTCATCTGTATCCTTTACAACACACTTTCCAGTCAATGGATAAGTTAGGGAGTGAGTTCTGTGAGCTGCTCTAGTGAAGTAATTAAAGAGGTGACAATACCCCTCTTGTGACTGCTGTCTGCAGTGGGGCAGGCTTGTGGGTCTGAGCCCTTAACCTATGGATCTGATGGTGTCTCTTGGTAGGTAGAATTTAATGAGAACTGGCTGCAAGTAGGAGGCAACTCACACACATTTTGGTGACAAAAATATTTATAATTCTGATAATAGTATGAAAACAAAGCAACAACAAAAAAAAGAGTGATCATTGCTTAGTCTATCTCCTGCTCTCACACCACCTCTTCATGGTGTCCCGATCACCCTGAGCTGATTGTGAAGTGCAATTCCTATAACATGAATGCCTGCAGGAGATATCATAGAAGATGGTTGTTCAGGGACTCTTCAGTGTGAACTTTGCTGGTTAGCCATTCTGAGCCAGAAGACAGTGGCATTGGAAAAGAGCTGGTGATTTATAACATCTAAATAACACGGTAAGGTTTTTTTCCTGGCTAGAGTTACCTTGTTAGGTGACCTAAGAGAAGATCCCTCTGCCAGAAGATGCATGGAACATGGCTTCGATTACATTACCTCATATTCTCTCCGGAAGGGAAGGCAGAGCAGCCAACCAATGATCAAGGAATATATCTTAATTTGCTTGAACTTTCTCTTAGGCAAACCTGCTATTCATGGCAGTGAAGTGAATTCTATAGAGAGAGGGTATCTAGTGACCATGAAGGGGATAAAGCAGTGCTTAGGTTTATATCTGAAAATTGCCCCTGAGGGTTACATGGGAATAGAAAAGGGGTAACAAAAAATTGCAAGACCTGGGGAAAGAGGGCCCAGAAATTTGACAGAGCCACAGTCACTCTCAACTCCAGGCTGTAATGTCTGTCTTGATTAAACAACTTCCCTTCCCTCATATCAATTATCTGGATTTATCAAGTTAAAAAATTTTCATTTATCCTTATCAATGAAGCCAGAACTTTGGGAGATTTGACTTATACCATCTGCATAATTACCTCAACTTTCTTCTCATCATTTCTGTGTACACATAATTTGCAATTTCCAATCTGAAGATCCCATTACAACTGCGTCTCACATCAGGGTGCTTCCTTCCCTCCCCACTGTCCACTCACCACTGCTGCTTTCCCTTACACCAGCACACACTCAGCGGGACACTACTCTCCATCACTGAGTTCAAAATAGGTTTAGGATCATTGTGGTGAACTCACATGAAAGCAATCACTTTTCTAATCTCTAAGTCAGAGTTGCATCTGGACCACTCTAGCAAGTTCTGCAAGAAATTCTAAAGTTCTGTTATTTGAGGTTTACCTGCCAACTGGCAGCACTGGCACCATGAGGACACTGGCTAAAAGTACAAAATCTTACCCTCACCCAAGTACTGAAGAAAATCTGTATTTTTACAAGATTCCCTGTGAATCTTAGTACAGTGCACTTGGAGGACCCCTGCTGTACTGTGATGCAAAGACAAACATCTAGACAATCCCAGAATATGGTTTCAGGGCCCTACTCTGCCACACTGAGGTACATGAAGGACTCGGGTGCTGTTTAGCCTTCAAGGACCTGAAGGGGGAAGCTTCTTTTAGATAACATGTCCCAAACCTCGCTGACCAATCTCTTGTGTCAGTCACTTAAGAAGATTTCTAACAATATGGACTACTGGGCTTCTATCCTGGTGATTCTGATTCAAAGTTTCTGAAATGCTCATAGGTTTGTGTACCACTGGTCTAGCACTCTACATTTCCAAAAGACACTTGTATACAAACATAGATCGGACACAGGATGACCACGTAGCCTTAGGCAAGACCTTTAAGGGATTCCAGTCTCAGCTTCTTCTTTTTCAAATAAAAGATTAAATAGTATATACAGGTCATTTATCATATAAACAAAACATGTCTAATTACTCTTCAAGACTTCCTCTCATTTGCATGAACTCAGTCACTCTTCCCTTTCTTGAGGAGGTTGTCCTCTCAAAGTGCCTACTTGATGCCCTTGTCCTGGAAAATTCTTACAGGAAGTTCTTCCTTTTCCCCTGACTCCTCCATTCTCCTTAGAAGTCAAGAAGTGAGTGAGGCCTTAGCTGACTAACCCACAACATCACAGATGGCTCTTCCCCCAGATCCCAAGACTGGCCTACATTGAACTGAGGACTTCACACCATCAGACATTACATACCCGCTTACTTGCTTATTGTCTGGCCTCAATGTCACCTGAACATACTGGAATGTGGGCATCAGAGGCCTCCAGGCTGGTCAGGAGAAGGGCAGCTTCACAAAGGCAAGGACTTGGGGCTCCTTATTCCTATATTCTTAATGCTGGGAATCACAGTATTTCTACAATCATTTGTTAAATGAATGAGCAAATAATAAATAAATGCCTTTTAGTGCTCTCTGTCTCTCCTTCCTTTTTCTCCCTCTCCCCCTTCTCCCCTCATCTATTTCTGTTCTAGGACTTGAGCCTGCTGGGCAAGTACTCCACTACTGAGCCCACCCAAGCGCATAGTTGTTTCTTGTTTTGACAGCTTTTGCCATAAAACAAACTAATTTTTGTCTTGGAAAATAAAGAAATCACCCATATTTCCCAGAGTTTCCCAAATTAACTTCATACAGAGTAAACTCCTCCATTTATTAATACTAAATTAGCTACATGACAGGATGTGCATTTTTTTCTCTAATTCTTCTTTGGCACTTACCAAAATGAGTGAATTTATTGGTGAAAGATCTAAGCCATGAAATATAATGTACAAAAGTAGAAAGACTGTCATTATTCATAACTCCTCTCTTTCCATTCCCTCCTCCAGAAAAAAAGAAAAGTAATTTGGGGCATATCCTAATATCACCTTTTCCTTGAAATTATACATATAGAGGTAGGTATATACCTATTGATCTTATTATTTAATATGTGAGACAATGATACACTTATTATTCTATAACCTTTTCATACAAAACTGCACTTCTAACATGGAAGTTTTCTGCTTGACTCTATCTTATTCTTTTAAGGGCTGCACAGAAGACACACTTTGTTAAAATAGTTTCTTCTTAGTAGACGTGTAGGTAACTTCTAACCTCCCTTGATTATCAGCTTGCCATAAACACCCTTCTGTGCATGTATCTGGTCATTGTAAAGAAAGCTTGATTACAATAGAATTAATGGACTTGTCCTGGTCTAAATTCAGCTTCCAAGCTTTTGTCAACTATAGCACGTAAGATGACTACTTCCCTTAGATAACCAAAGACACAAACTACATATCTCCTTCAATTTGCCAACCTCACTGCCATAAATATCTAATGGATATAATGAGCTGATATCCAGTGAAATTAATATCCTTTTTTCCCTTACTCTCCATTTTTGTACTCTTCATTTGTGTTTTTTACTAGATTTCTTTTTTTTTTTTTTTTTTGAGACAGGGTCTCGCTTTGTAGTTCAGGCTGGCTCTGAGCTCACTATGTAGTCCAGGCAAGCCTCAAACTCAGCAATCCTCCTGTCTCTGCCTCCCGAGTGCTGGGATTACAGGCGTGAGCCACCACGCCCGGCACTTATATTTCTTGATTATTTACTCATTTTTTTCTTCTGGATTGTCTTTCTTCTTTCATTGGATTATTTTATTAAAAGTATTTGTATATTTTATTTGTATATTTGTATATTTGATTTGTATATTTTGTATATTTGTATATTTTATTTGTATATTTTTATTTGTATATTTTAAAATTATTTGTATAATTTATTTTTCTCTCAGATACTATGGGCATTTTTTCAGACTGCAGCATATCTTTTAACTTCATTTATGCATGTTGTTCACTGCAATAAGCTTTTAACAAACCAAATCTGTCTTTTATAACATCTACATTTTAGTCTTTCTGAAAAAGTTACTTCTAAACTCAAGGTTATAAAAATGCCTTACATCCCCTTTAATGCGCTTTCATTTTTAGGATTAACTCCTTTTGAAATTCTCTTGGAAATATTCTACATACACATTTAAAAATAAAGCCAAATTCTTTATTATTTATCATCAACCTATACACGTCTTTAAAATGGAAAGAGTAAAAGTGATGGGGGCGGTTCGCACACATTCTCTGCACCACCTCACACCGCTGCCTGTCTCGCGCCTGAGGATTAGGAGTCATTTGGTGTCGGCCTCTTCCAGCACACATTCCTAAAGCAGTGAATTTTGAGCTTCTCAAACGGCAACCCCTTCCATCCCGGTCCTCCTCCCTTCCGGGGCGTTCAGAACACCCTAGAGACAGATGGCTGCAGCTAAGGTGCCACAGTAAGTGCCAGCAGTTCTGCATGAACAACACAACTTTTTTCAACCCTGGTCTCCACCTACTGGAATAAGAACTGGTGCAAGTGGAACACGTTCCAAGGCCAATTAGTGCTTCTTGGTTGCTGAATCAGCGGCAGGGAAGCAGTTGGTCTGGGCAGCCCAGGATCTTATTTCTTGCTGGGTGTCTCTGAGCACATACAAAACCTGATGTAGGAGCGGCCTCCAGCAGAGGATCTGGAGGGCTTGCCTGGACGGAGATGAATCCTTTCCCACTCAGACATTACGACCTCAAATGCACCAAGGCTTGTGTGGGCCTGTGTCATTACCATGTGGCTGGCTTACGTTTGTCTAATTTGGATCAATTATGGAACATTTAATTTTGCATGCATATGTGTGTCATTACAGAGGTTTATGACAATGTAGTGGCTTTAAGTTTTACAAAGGAAGGGAAGAAGATCACCTAATGTTTTCCTTTGTGAAGGGAGAGGAGGTTACACAGAACAACAAAAATGAAATAAGAATATTCTGGGTTGAGAGGCACAAAACTGAAGAGGAATAAAATCGAGCTGATACAATAGAAATACTCCTCTTTACCTGGCCTGAGACATGCACCCATCGTTCCCGGGGCTGGAGATTATTTCTTAGCCTGCAGCAGGCTGATAACAGACCTGTTTCCGGCCTGCAGGCTCATTGTGCTGCTGCAGGAATGTACTGGACAGAGCCAGCTGTCCTCGGCCTGCACAGCTGCGCAGCCTTGGCCCTTCCTCCTCCGTCAGTGGAATTACAAAGCAAATCAAGAGTTCCCATCACCTGAAAGATGCTCCGGGACTTTTCAGGTTCTCTGCGCTCACCCTCACTTGACCTAATTTGGATGAGGGTAATTCTGAAAATAAAATGCTGAAGTTTTCTTTTCCTGGAGAACAATGTCACATTAGTCAACTTAAAAAGACTTGCTCACAGCACAAATTGTCTGTACAACTCATTCTGCCCCTTAATTATATTCCACCTTGTTTTATTATTTAAAGCCATCAGATGAGTTAAGTGTTTATAGACACTGAAAATGCTGGAATCAGAAGTGGATTGAGATACGGAGCTGACACTCTTTGGCTAAGAGGCAAGCACAGCACAGCCAAGCAGCTGTGGAGAGGAGGCTCACTGGAGGATAGGGGTGGAAATGAGCTTTCTAGTCCCGCTCCCCAAGGCAACCCTGTGAGAAAGGGGTTTCTGGGTCAGGAGGAAAGGGAGCCAAGGTCTAGGGAAACTGGGGAGAACACCGCCTCTCACACACTATGAAACAAATGAGAACAAAGACTCTGAGTTCATGGTTTGGATGTTCCCATGCACTAGACTGCGTCCTAAAGCAGCAGCACTGATACCTCCAAGGCCAAGTGCTCGGCACTGCAGGACAAGCCAAGTGGACTGCATGGGTGTGAGGAGCCCAGTGACCTTTCCCCCTTCCATTCTACACTCGGAAGTCAAATTGTGCCCCCAGAGAACTTGGCTCTGCGCTGTGCTGAGCTCAACTCCCACCCAGGCTCAGTTCCGCCTCCTGAATTTCCTGCTTCCTTACCTAACGAGCCACCATCTCTGAATTAGCCTCTTTCTGGGCCTTTTTTCTTAATGCTTAAGACCATCTATCATGAGAAACACCTCCTTGAAATGCAAACTCCCCCATAGGCAAAGCACATACCTCTTCTTTCCTCAACACTTAAAGTAATTATAAAACCATGCACATTTTCTACTGTACTCCCTTCGATTTCCATGAAGCCATAACTAAAATTACACCCTAAACCACTAGTACCTTTTTGCATAATATGTTGTCTGTTTTGTTTTTCCCAGTTGTATATATTTGTGATCTGTACTTGTTATTTTGCTTTTTGAAATGACTGCTAACAAGTCTTACTGCAGTGACATTAAATGCTTGTACTTGTTACACCATAGCTATAAAAATTATTTAAATCAGTGTAAAAATCTTTAAATTTTATTTTTTAAAAAATTGATTGTATCAGACAAGTGCCTAAGCATCCCCAAGTAGCATCAATTAAGGTAATTTCAGGTTAATCTATATGCTGAAACATTACATTATGGCTCGAAGTAAGTAATTAGAGAACACTTTGGATTACGTAATGTGCTGTTAGTAATCTAAGGTGAAGTGACTATTTTCCTGGGGAGTTTTTTAAAGGAAAGAACTCCACTGAGTTAGGTCATTTGTGCAGGACCTCAAAAATGATATGAACCTCCCAGAGCTCTCCTGCTTCTGATCCCAGGTCTACTATATGTGCCAGCTGTCCAGACCCTGCTCTGTCACTCCACACTTTAAATGACCAAAGATACATACACACTTCACTCTTATGTTGTCTTCTGCATTGCACTGAAAGTGACTGGTTCGCTAGTAAGAATTTTATTGCTGCCTTTTTACCCTGTTGGCTGGGGTTAAACAAACATACATTGACTAGCTACTGTGTCCTGAGCTCAGTATTTTTTGTTTGTTTGTTTTTTGTTTTTTTTGAGAGAGGATCTCACTTTGTAGTTCAGGCTGGCCCTGAGCTCACTATGTAGCCCAGGCAAGCCTCGAACTCAGCAGTCCTCCTATCTCTGCCTCCCAAGTGCTGGGATTGCAGGCGTGAGCCACCACACCCAGCATGAGCTCATTTTTAAGAGGTGAGAATAATCAATCGATAAGAGCCATAAGATTCTTAATCTTACAGAATTTATGGTGTGGCAGGGAAGCTGGAAACAAAATAAAGAGCAATCTACAGAAAGCATTAGAAATTAAAGTAATGATGATGAAAATAAAACAAGTAGTGCATTAGTAGTGTGTTAGAATGCTGCCTGAGGTCAGGTCATAGAAGCTGGCCCTGAATGTTAGGAAAGCAGCCTCCATGTGAGCACACAGGACAACTTGTATAGGTAGAAGGGAAAAAGCCCTGGTGGGTATACAAGCCACAGATGAAGACAGAGAAGACTAGTGAGACTGGGGAAGAGAAGGCAATGGGCAGGATTGTGTGTGTGTTTGGAGTTCGTAGACTGTCAATGAGTGAAAAGATTAGCAGTGATGGTAGAAGCTGCTTCTGTTTACTTAAATGTCCTTTAGGTAACAGTACTATAATTATTCTAACTACTGATATGAGGATATTAGGCTCATCAGTCTCCCCAAGATCACCATTTTCTCAAGTGTTAAGCTCTTGCTTTGAAAAGCATACTGAGTTTCATTTTCATCTTGTTGGCGGACTCCACCAGGCTGTCTTTCAGTTGTTAATTTGTAATTCTTCCTATTGCTGCTGTTTAAAACCAGAAGTCT
>PVIC010000410.1:41699-126424 GCA_004025085.1 Thryonomys swinderianus
CAAGCGTAAGGACCTGAGTTCGATCCCCGGTTACCACATATAATGCTGGGCGTGGTGGCTCACGCCTGTAATCCCAGCACTCAGGAGGCAGAGACAGGAGGATTGCTGAGTTCGCGGCGGCTTGCCTGGGCACCATAGTGAGCTCAGGGCCAGCCTGAACTACAAAGCAAGACCCTGTCTCCAAAAAGCAAAAAAAAAACAAAAACAAAAAAAAAAAAAAACCAGAAGTCTGATGTAGTTTATTTATGGAAGTGTATATGGATGAAAAGCAACAAAAAACAGTAAGTGTTCTAGGACCTGATTCTGTGTTATATGACTGCTTCCCAGTAGAGGAAAAAAAAAAAAAGCCTTCAGTGGAATTAAAGCCAAGCTTCTGAAAAGCTGGAATGGAATTCATGAAAATTTGGGGTTGAGAGAAGAGTAGCTCATAAAGGTCAATGTCAACTTTTTCAAGTAGGATGAGAACTAGAAAATAAGCAATGCGTCCGGCCACATTTAATGCTAAACATGATTTGAGTTGTTTCAGCAGCGTCATCTGTATGCAAGTACCTGAGGGGAGTGAGGCCCAGGAACACAGTGAGCAAGAGGGGTTCAACGGCATGCACAACCATGGGTCTACAAAAGATGGAACACAGGACCTCTGGGGTGGGGTGCCAGTCCTTCTGGTCACCTTTTCTGTAGGTGCTGTTCCTTTTGTCTCCTATTAATTAGTTATCAATTGCTCTGCAACCTCAGATTTAGTGGCCTAAAGCAACAATAGTTTATTGTCTCTCATGGTGTCTAGGGGTAAGGGAATTGCAAATGACTTAACTGAAGGTTTCTGTCAGCCATCTTTCATGAAGCTGTGGCTGCTTACAGCTAGGGCTGTAGAGGAGGAAAGGCTCAAACTGGTTCACTGCCATAGTAAAAGGGTTCCGTTATTTGTGAGTCTCTTTATGGGACAGGGATGCTTAATTGTCCTTGCAACAAATGACCTAGTTATTGCTGGCCATGCTGCACGTGTCAAGCTTAACAGGCCTACACCATCCGGTTACCCATAGCTATTGGATTTGCAGTCTGGCTTATTCACTGTGGGGAGGGATCACATCAGGCAGCAGAGCCAGGAGTGCAGATCACAAGGGAGCCTTTTGGAAGCTGCCTTACCTAGGACAACCATGCCTTATTATGCAAACGTGGGACAACACGGACACAGATGAAGTAATATACTCTGAAATCCAGGCTCTTCTACAGCCTGGCCATTTCGCTAAACAGGAACTTCAGCAATTTTTTTTTTTTTTTTTGAGACAGGGTCTTACTTTGTAGTTTAGGCTGGCCCTGAGCTCACTATGTAACCCAAGCAACCCTTGAACTCAGCAATCCTCCTGTCTCTGCCTCCCGAGTGTTGGAATTACAGGCGTGAGTCACCATGCCCGGCACTGTGGTATGTGGTATTGATGGCTGGTGGGCATGAGTCACTATGCCCAGCATTGTATGTCGTTACCGGGGATCGAACTCAGGACCTTGCGTTTGCGAGGCAGGCACCGAAACCACTGAGCTAGATCTCTGGCCCAACTTGAGCAAATTTAAAGAGAAGATTCAGCTAATAGGAACCTGTTCATTTTTTGCCCTTCACCTCCTCCTTTACCTCATCTGATGCAATGGAGAAATACCTTAGATCTTCCCTTTTTCTGGTCAATAAAGATTGCAGACTGAAGACTTGCCATAGGAGTACCTCTTCTTTTTTTTTTTTTTTTTTTGCTTTTTGAGACAGGGTCTCGCTTTGTAGTTCAGGCTGGCCCTGAGCTCACTATGGTGCCCAGGCAAGCCGCCGCGAACTCAGCAATCCTCCCGTCTCTGCCTCCCGAGTGCTGGGATTACAGGCGTGAGCCACCACGTCCGGCATTGTGGTATGCGGTGTTGATTGTTGGTGGGCGTGGCTCCACGCCCAGCATTATATGTGGTTACCGGGGATCGTACTCAGGACCTTGCGCTTGCGAGGCAGGCGCCGGAACCACTGAGCTAACCCTCCGGCCCAGGAGTACCTCTTCTATTATGTCTTCCTGACAAATATGTCCATTTCTCCTACGTTTCATGCTCATTTCCATTTATTTAAATATGTTATTACCATTTTTTTCAGTTCTGTCTTCTATCACCTGACTATAAGACCTGTGAAGGTAAGGATAGAATCTTGTTTCTGTTCCCAGTGCCTAGAACATAGTAAGCACACAGTAAATAGTTTTACTTTCTATCGATCTAGTAGACAGCCAAGGGTTAACACAATCCATTCCTAGCAGGCTTATCCATCCTGATAAAAGCCTACCAAGAGCTCATTATGAAGGACAATGCTCAGTAATGAAGTCTTCTTGTGTATCTTTGGTAATAATCATCATAGAGGGAGAAAATGAGCATCTCTCTGTAATATTTATATTTCCTAGCAGCAAAGACATTCTCTTCTGTAATTCTGCCTATAAAAGCAGCAAGGAAGCCAAGAATGTACAAGTTCTCCATGGTAACTGGGTCACAGCGGCAGGCAGCTTGGCCAAGGCTCCAGACACACGGAACGCACGGAGGTGAGCTGCCAGCAGCAGATCCATGTGGGCCAGTGGAGTTTGCACTGAGCCAGTTCTGACCACAGGGACCCTGAGCTGTAGCACCCACACCTGGGCACTCTCTCTGCAGGCTCGGATGTGGGCTCCACTGCACTGTCTCAGGACCTCCAAGTGCTATGCTGTTTTGTCCAGCCAACAGGCCACCAAATACATGAGGCAACAGTTTCTGAATGTAACTCAAGAATGAGATTTTACCTCAGACAACAGGGAATTCTTTCCATGTACCCTGAGGCTCTTGGATTATTTCTCTCAACCATGAGCTAGAGAGCTGGTGCCCTGTACTCTGGCTGGAAAAGGAGCTGTGTGAAGCACCTGGTGAGAGGGACCAGCTGTTTAATGCACAGCAGTGAAGACTCCCCATTTGAATCAGTCAGGCCTCCACCAGGACGAGGCACCCAACAGCAGCAGCCAGGAGAGTCTTGACCCCTGGCAGAACCGTTCCCGGTGTGGATTCCCAGCCAACTCACAGCTTTGTGCAAAGCAATGAAAATGTGTGTGTGTGAATTTGGGAATGTTCGTACAAAAGAGGAAAGTCAATTGAAAACTGGGAGAAAAAGCCCTGAAGTGACTGTAGAGACAGAAGCCACCTTGGCCGGGTAGTTGCTTACTGGACAGATGGAGACATCTGAAAGTGAGACAGCCTTGTTAGCTTCACAACAACCCTGAAGGCGTGGTCACTAAAGCAACCTGGTTTGCAGCAGCTTGGGAAAATCTGAGGGCATCCTATAGGATGGGCTCAAAATCACAGGTCTGGTGAGCAGATTTGGTAGAGAGGTTGCTGCTTTTCTACCACTCCCAAGTCAAGATTCATAATCCATGAGGGCTTTAAGGAACGACTTGGCCAGGGCCTTCCAAAGCTCTGGAGGAGTAGGAATCTAGACAGTGTCCTGTATTTGGAGAAGTGCAGAACACTTGCTACAACCCACAGGAGCCAACCTGAACTTTCAGGCCTCAGATGTGTGGCTGCATTGTTCCTAGACCAAGTGACAGGCAGGATGGAAGGGTGGATGACTTCAGGAGAAGGGAGAAACCTTCTCGCCTCAGGAGGGACTGCTGGCCTATATATAATATAGATTTCCCTGCAGGCAGAATGAATGTGCAGCAGCAATCATACTCATAGAATCATAATCATGGTGTAAGAAACATTAGCAATGGAAAAAAGACAATAGGGTCAGGTAGCCGCTTTCTGCCTGGGAGGCTTTGCTCCCTAGAATAAATACCTTGGCCTGGTTTTTATCACATTTATCATTCCTACTGAGATGGCACCAGAACCAGATTCACTTCAGAAACTGGTCAAGGAAAGATCAGACGAAATGGAAGTGGGCCTCTTCTCAAAGGAGAGCCCAAAGCCCTGGGGACATTGGATGTGGTAAGGTCCAACACTGGTGGGTCTGTGGTCTCATGGCCCATCCTTTTTAGTCCTCACCTGCCTCAGATGTGCTCAAGGGCAAAGACAGCACCCTCTTCAGCTCAACACAGCAGCCTTCATCCCTGGCCTAGAGTGACTCTACATTCAAAATCTTGGTCCCTGTGGGAAGAAATGAAGATTCTCCTGCATGTAAAAGCCCTAAGTGGGCCCTGGGCTCTGTTCCTGAGCTGATTTTGCAATGCTTCGTAGGCATGACTGATCACTTGTCTTGATCTCCTACTCTGCTCTTCTCCCTGCTGGGGCAAGTGGCACCTGAGCCTCAGTCTGTTACATTGGAACCAGAGCCTGAGCTTAATTTCTCCAGATCTCTGCTCCAAAGTCCCAAACTGCAGGCATTTCTGGATAAAATGAATCATCACACCTGGCAGCTGGATCTTGTGGCCACCAAAGAGGGATGCACCGCCCGAATGCACAGTAACTGTTCCCTGGGCTGGTTTCCAGTCCCATCTGTCTTAGCTCACAGCTGCCGGGTCCCCTACGCCTCCCAGGCTGGAAATCTTGCTCCTGCTGGCGGCGCTGCTAGTTCTCATCCGGCTCCCTGGCACTTCTCCCTTCTTCCCTACTCTCCACCAACTCTTCAGGTTCCTGCCTGGAGCACAACAGAGCCCTGAGATAAGAACAAGGTTGAGGGGTTTTTGGAGGGCTCTGTTTAGAAGCTTCAAGGTTCTTAGGGACAGCAGAGATGCCCAGCACCATCAGACATGTTTCTTTTTCCTTCTCTCTGGTCGCATGTAACTAAGACCCCACATTTAAAGATGAAACAAATGAGTTACAGAGAATGGTTTGAAATTTGTCATACAAAGGTGGATCTATAGGACAAACTGGAGGAGTTCATTTACATAAGTCATAGGCTTTGGCTGTACTGCATCACCTCAAAACTCATAGTCTGAAACCCTAAGCCCTGTTCCCTGGCATGGATTGGAGCAGAGGCTTTAAGGAGGGGCACTGAAAGGAGGCTGTTAGGGTGAACCAGAATCCATTCTGATTAGGATCCTTATTGGGAAAGGATGAGAACACTGACACCCACAGATACAGAGGGAGGGCCGGGTGAGGACACAGCTGGAAGATGGCCTCATCCAAGCCAAGGAAGGGGCTGCTGGGAAGACAAAGCCAGCTGCCAGCTTGGTTTTATAATTCCAGCTTCCTGAGATATGAGAAAATAAATTTCTGCCATGTCAGTGAGTCAAGCTGTGTATCTCGTCGTTGCAGCACACACAGACTAACATGCCTCCTTTCCAGCACAGCAGACTGGCCAGCGCAGCTTGGGCCACAGATGGTGTAGGCATTATACTCACAAGAACCCTCTGTGTTTCATGTATGGCTCTCTGTGTTCATTCACCTGGAGCAATGTTCTGTGCAGCTCTGTGCAAATGTCCAGACCTGCCTTAGCTTCTGCTTTCTCATCTATAAAGAGGAGATTCTGAGAGCACCACCTAAACAGTTGTCGTGAGGCTGTGTGGAAGCCTCAGAAGTACCTAGAACACAGGGTGGTCATGTGTGGCACAGAGTGGGGCAGCCCAGAGGGATGCCATGGTGACAGTGGTCCCATAGGAGTATGTTGTACAGTGGTTGTAATTGTTGTAAAGTACATTATGACTAAACGACAGTCATCTAACAACACATTTCTCAGGACCAACACTATCTTTAAGTGGCCCAGGACTACACAGGTAATACACATACTTGAGCATTTACCAGGTATATTATAGCTAAGGTTTCACTTACATCATAGAATCATATTCTTAAGCCTTAGTGGAATCAGAGAATCACGTTATCTATTCTCAATCTTTTCAGTGCTAAGTACTTTTAATGCAGCATTATCAGTACGGATACCATTTTTAAAAATAGTTTGTCCAATAAACAAATTGCATTTTCCTGGCATTTTTCATTGAATACAATCATGTTTCTAATGAGTGTTTTTATGCTGAACTGACATGATTTTACTCCAAAATAAGTAAATTTCTTATCTGGGCTTTGATAAGCTTTGATGGTCTTATTGGAGGTAACTCTTGGGTTCTCATGGCTGTTCTGTGGCACCCAGGTCCCCCAACTTGAAGGCCACAGGGGGCTGACCCATTGACCTTAATGAGGCTGTTGAGAACTTGAGGGACTTGCCTAGGGTGACATTTCTAGCTGAGATCCCAGACATCTGCTCAAGCTCCGAGCTCCACTCTCTGGTCCGGCTGCAGAGCCTACTCCCCAGGGAGCTGCACTAGGCAGGGCAGGTGCAGATGGAGCAGGGATGAGAGTCATGGGGACACACTCTCTGGCACAGCAGCAGCTGGGACAAGGCCAGGTAGGGGTGATGAGGCTCTCAGTGCCACTGTGAGTGCGGGAGGCTGCTTCGCGGAATCCCCTGCCTTGTGCTTTGGACACATTCTCAATTCTGGAAGACAGAGATACCAAGATGCAGTCAAGTGGAGGAGACAAGGCTGTGTCTCTGTTGTGCTTAGGACACACACAAGAGAGAAGAGCTTCTGTAACTCAACATGAGAAGTGGATGGAAGGAGTGAAGATGGAAGCGTGGCCCATGAGGAGGAAGAATGTGGGTCTGTCGGTGAAGAGTTGGGCTCAAGTTCTCAAGGGAACATGTGACTGGAGTGTGCAGAAAGACAGAACAAACACTAGGATGTCCATCCACTGCTGGCTTTAGTGAAGAGCATTATCTGTTGTTCATCAATTTAATTGTGTGCATACAATAATACAGTACATACCATAACTCACTTAAAGATATTTCAATTACAGATGAGCAATCTAAAGTTTAAGTACTTTATCAAATTATATATGTATTTCTGAGATGGTAGCAAGTAGAATTATTTATGAGAGGTTCATCTATTTTTAAATATGTGGAGTGTTTTAAAGAAAAAAGATATTCCAAGTTCAAACTCTGTTCTCTCATAGGTTATACACATTTTTGGACTCTCCATTTTTCCAGAGGTAAAATGGGATGAAGTGATCATTTCTATGTCCAAATTAGGAGATGATTAAATAAAGAAATGAAAATGGAAATTCAGAGCATAGAGTGCCTGATGCCTAGTAAATGCTGAGTTAGTGTGATGGACAATGAGAAGAATGGTGAAGAAAATAAGAATCATAAGCAGGAAAAGGAAAAGTGAAGAGATGGGGGAGATACATCAACTGTGCCCCAGTGCTATTTGTTTCCATATTCTTGTTATTCCAAGTGGATAATCTAAAAGTAACATTGGAAGAATGAGATTTTTAAAAACGAGAAACTAAAATGTGTATTCATAAACCTTCCACTTAGTTGTGCTGATCCTCTGTTCTCCACTTAATGACTTGTTAAATGACCATTGATGACTGTCATCCTTATCAAAATAGCATTGGTGCAGACTTGGGAAGTTATTCATATTGCTTGTCTTTGCTTCTTTTGTTTCTAAGGTTAATTGATATTGCACTCAATGCCCATTGGTTGCTGAAGAGGCTGAATAAGGACAGCGCCTAGTAGTGCTGAGACAAACACACATAATTTGGACTCAGAGGGGAGCCAGCAGTTATTTTAATTGAAAAATTGAGAGTTCATCAACTGGCCTTGTATGAAAACTAGTTTCATTTCATGGAGCTATCAAGAGCACATGGAAGGAACACACATGGAACTGCTCTGAACACTGCTCTTCCCAAGAGATGTCCTAGTGGATCTGAAAAGCACCATCTGAAGAACAACCATTTCAGTTCTGCCAGATTAAAATGAACACTGTCCCCAGTGCATGATAAACGATATGCTTTGGGTTTTCTGTAATTACTTAATTAGCAAATGTTCATGACAAATCAAGATGGAGGTGCTAGCTAACACATCTCACCAAGCTGCTGGATGAGGTAAAGGGCTCCAATTATTTCTGTTTCTTTGTTTTTATTGAGGTATAATTTATATACCATCAAATGCGAAGCTTTTATGTGTTCAGTTTGATGAGCTTTGACAAGTGTAAAGAGTCCTACAACCACCACCCTAAATCAATAAATAATACCCATCCTTGTAGAGAGTTCTTTCAGCTTTTATCCTTAAATTTGTCACTCACTGCTCCTGCCTCCTTGTCCTCAGGCTGCCACCAGTTAGATTTTTCTGAGTTAGTTGTGATGTTTTAGAAGATCATATTAATGGAATCATATAGTACATAATCTTTTTTGTCATATTTTGCTTAACCCATTATTGAAGATTCACTCAAGTTTTGTGTATAAAACTATAGTTTTTCATCAGGGCATAGTGGTACATAGCTGCAATTGCACCACTCTGGTAGGCAGAGGCAGAAGGGCCATAAGTTTAAACTCAGCCTGAGAAGCTTTTGAGATTCTGTCTCAAAAAAATAGAATAAAATAAAAAACAGAATGGCTGGAGATACAGCTCAGTACCAAAAAGAAGTAGCTAGTTTTTCATTGTCAAATACTATTGCATTGATACATATACCATCAACTGTGAATCAAATCATTCAATGACAGATCCTTACATTGTGTCCATTCATGGCTACTATACAGAGGTTGTTATGCAAACCACTTTGTGATCAGATCACTCATTTCTCTTGAATAACTATCTAGAAATGAACTGCCATTTTATGGTCTAGATGTGTTGTTAACCTCCTGAGAAAGCACCAGGTGCAACTTTCAGGTGTTCCACTCAGGGGTCCACACTCTCATCCATCCTTGGCGCGGTCATCAATATATGTCTGAAGAATTCCAGTTGCTTTAATACAGGCTGAGTGCCCTCTCTTCAAAATACTTGAAACCACATTGTGGCATTTCTCAGCTCTTGAGATATTTGCATAGAATTTGGCTGCTAAGAATCCCTAACTTAAAAATCCCACATTTGAAACTTTTTGAACATAATGTCAGTACCCATAAAATTTTAGATTGCACAATGTTTTGGGTTTCAGATGTTTAGATTAGGATGCCTGTCCTGTATCATTAAAGGCGAGTCCTCAAGCCTTCATTCTGCCATGAAAATACTCTGCTTATGTTCTGTGCAACTGTTGGGTGTCACAGTGCTGCGGGGTTCTGGGAGGGTTTCCTGGACCAAATAGTGTGGTCATTATTCCCAAGGCTGGAGTGCTGCCTTGCCTTAAGACTGCTCCTTTATGAGCCACCATGGGTAAGAAGGTACCACCAAGGCTTTTTTGTAAACAGAAGGACAGGGAAGGGGCAAGAGCAATAAAATCCTTTCATTGTGAAAATAAAATGTATTTTGAAGTTAAGAACAGAGTTTGCAAACCACATTTTATAGTCTTTTAGAAAATGATTGCATGTCCAAATAAGTTTAGAATAAGCTCTGTATTGTTTCTCTTTCTTGGTGTTTAAAGGAATATTAACCCATTGAAACTTCAGCAAAATCTTACACACATAATCATACTTGGTTTTATTTAAACTACTGTCATCTTAATTTATTTTTTTGAGCATCCTTTTCTCCATCTATCAAATCCTTTCTATGCAACGTTTTGAGAAATGCTCATATAAAACACAATAGTAAGCTTAATCTCAGCTTCTTGGCTTCAGTTATTTTATCAAAGGGAGGCTGTGAAATAAAAATATTTTGAAGAGATTAAAATTTGGGCGATAACTTGCTTTTTGCTTTATTTACAACAAGTCCACTGGACAGAGGCCAAGTCTATTCCAGTGTTTACTGAATTCCACTGCATATTAATGGTAGTCAGTAAACATTAATTATTAGTAGTAGTTGAATAAATGATAATGGTAATAATGATCATGATGTTATATTTCCAACTATGCCATAAACCAAAACATCTGACAGAAATCTTGAGACAGCCTTTAAAACCCAAACACAGCTGGGCTCTCTTGTTTCCAGTAGGAAATTTTCGCCCTGAAACAAGTAACAGTTGCTGCATACAGAGAAACAGGTTGGCTTATATCACTGGGAGTCTGGTGCTCGGCCCATTGTGTACCTAGCCATGCATCCGTCTGCATTTTCTAAGTACGCCTGAGGACTCGGCATTACTACAGTGTCTATAGGAGGCCCTGAGGTATGATTCCCTGGGGGTCATCTTCGGTCACTGTTTCCATAGTCATCCAACAAATGATTTTGAGAATCAGCTGTGTATGGGGCCAGGCTGGGAAGGTGCTGGGAGACAGAACACCTGTGGCTCCTGTCTTCACCTGGCTTATTGTGGGCTGCTCAAACTACCTCATTCTTGCTCATCTCATGATGTGTCTCTTGCCAGTCTCCCCTTTTCCTTTCCTCTTTGCCCATGTAAATTCTACTGTAGATAGATGTCCTCCTGGAAACATTAGGTGGAGTCACCAGAAATGCATGTGAGTGGGAAGAGATCTCAGAAATCTTCTCCTCACCAAGTAGCTGAGGACACTGATGAGCAAGAGGTGGGTCTCAGTGTGTACCTTGTGATCACACATGCTTCTTGCCTTAGTAGATGGTAACACTACCTACTGTATTTAAACAACATGCATATCGGTTTGGCTTCCTCCATTAAATTTCTTCAAAGTTTGGAAACTGGATTATCCTTGTGGATTATCATGATTTAGATGTAAAATATCTCCCTGAAGTCTCATGTGTTCAGAGAGGAGTTCTCCTGCTATGTGGCTCTAGATACTTGATACTTCTGCTTCCCTGGATGTGGTCTACCAGATACCTGTGTGAAAGGTTATGTTAGTCTTTCTACTAGGAAAGCCTAGGGCCTCATAGCTGAAAAGCATTTGCTCTCTCAAGAGATCTGGTTAAAATAGTACATTGTGTGAGAAATATTACTGGACCACTTCTTATTCTATAGGCAAATTAATCAAGGAACCAAGGCCTGAGATCCTGCAGTACTTTCTTCTCACCTGTTCTACATTTCTCCTGCTCTACTGTAATCTTTGTTGCTAAGTTCAAGACCATGAGAACTGCATCCTGCCTATTACTGTCTCTCTTGGAATAACACATTTTCATTGCTCTGAGGAAAACACTGTTGGCTGTCCTCCTCCTTCTGGAAACTGACATTTAACATTCTTTGGAGGGATCTCTTTGTTCTCCTCAATACTAAATGCTTAGGTGATGCAGAACTCAGGCTTCATCTATCCTATCTGTCTGTACCTCATGCTCCATGGGTGGAGTTGCTGAGTGTCCAGGCTTCACACATGCTGTGCCTCCATGTGTGTGTCTTCACCTCTCTTCCATGTGCAACACGAATCTAGGTATTCTCCATTATTTAATGGTGTCTCATGTTTGTCTGGTATGAACCAAATGCTTACATTTCTACCCACAAACTCTACCTCTCACAGTTTCTTCCATTTCAGTAAAAATCTCCACTAAACATCCAGCAACTCAGGTCAGAAAACCTCACTCTTTTCTCTGCTTTCTCCGGCCTTCGCTAGAGAGATCTAGCAGAAGATCTGCTAGCAGATCCCAGGTTCATCTTCAAGAGGACCCCCTAGATCCAATTACCTCTCAGCCCACACATGCATGCCTTTCACCCGAACTCTGGAGTATCCCCTCTCTCACTGTGCAGCTCCATCTTCTTCACCTTCACTGCAGTTTCTGGACACAGCCCACTGAGAGCTTTGCTCCACAGATGAAGTAATAACTGAACTTTTCATAATGGCACAGATTTCACATGGAGCTCGTTCCTTTGGGCCAAGCTCTTATGCTGGCCTCTTGCCTTCTGCTAGGCATAATGGCTTCCTTGCCATTGCTTCACTGTTTTATTTACTCTCTCACACATTCATTCATTCTTTAACTCAATGGATAGTTACTGAATCCCTACTTTGAGTTTGCCACTGTTCCAGGGCCTGGGTCTATACTAGCAAGACAAACACGCAAAAGTCATGCTTGCAAGGAGTTTATATTCTGGCAGAAAAGGATGTATTGTGATGGACCCAGCAAATCGTGAATAATATGCTAGAGCAGTGTTACAGAAAGAAAAACAACATACACCAAGAAGAGATGGAATGCAGGACTTGGGGAATGCCTTTCAAAATATCCACTGGGTGCCAGGCCTCACAGGGGAGGTGACATTCAGCAGGACACAGAAGGAGATATGAGCCAGGCACAAGCCAGGGACAGAAGGTGGCAGTGACAGCAAGTAGCAAGCAACTGGTGTGGTTCAGACTGTAAGGGTGCCTGCGTCTTGAGCAAGAAATGGGGGAGGGAAGAAGGAGGTAGGGTCAGAAAGACATCAACAGTCAGGTTTCATGGGGCTATAAAGTTCACTGTAATAATCTTGCAGAGCTTTGAGTCCAGGGGTACAAGACTGAAGTTCTTTTCTAAAAGGTTCATTTGGCATGGAAGGGTGCAAGACTGGGCACAGAGATGACTGTTTGCAGGACCCATCAAAGCACCAAGACAAATGATGATTGCCCTGCACTAAGAGGTGTAGGGGAAATAGTGCAGTTCTAGGTCCTAGATGTATCTGAAGGTAGAACTAACAGGATCTGCTGATGGAAAAGTATATGATGTCAGAAAGAGAGAGAAATGGAGGATGACTGTTATGTGCTGGCCTGAACAGCAAAGAATGGAGTTGTCCTGCTGCAAGACTGAATGAAAAGAACACACTAAAAAGGGACTGGGACCTGAACAATTTGCAGCAGAGCAAGCTTGAGATTCCCCATTTTACAGCCCCAGGGAAATGTCCAGTAGGCAGTTAAGTTCATGTCTCAGGAATCTCAGGAAGATATTTAGGCATCATCAGCATATAAGTAACTCTCGAAGGCATGTTGTGGGTTATTCTCACTAGCTTTAGGTGTCACTGTGAGGACAGAGTCTCTGTTTTGTGCTGTTTTATCTCTAAGTTCCATTAAAGTACCTGGCACATGTTTATTACTCAGTAACTATTTTGAATAAATAAATGCATCAGTAAGCAGCATCTAGTATAATACAGGTAGATGGTAAATGCTGTGGAATTAGCATGGTGCCAGACATAGAATGCCTTCTCCATAGATACTGGATGGATGATTGACAGATGAAACATGGTTCAATACAGAACTGACTTGCCTGTTTTCATTTCCAGAATTGCGAGCAGTGTTCCTGATGTTTAAGAGTTTCCATCCTTATCCTTCTCTTTGAGGTGGAGTCTCCAGATGCTGTTAGGCCAATGGGAAGTTGGACTTGCTGGTAATTTTAACTTTCTTGGAACAATGAAATGGGGAAAGATCCACCTTGTAGTCTGAGCACAAAGATAGAATCAGGAATGGGGGACGAGGCTCCTCCTTTTGTCCAGGCGAGGAAGCAATGGGTATGACTGTCCCAAAAGGAGTGCGATTTCCACATTTCCCCAGGGGCAAGGTAAGAATGACAGAAGCGTACCCTGCCTTGTCCTCTTCCTGTTCAGCTCCCTCCAGTTTTTAATTCAAACCGCTTTCACCTTCTGTCTCCCTCTGCTTTCCTATTCCCTTTCTGTGTTCCTTTGCTGCTGTCATTCTCCCTTCCTTTCTATATTCCCATTCCTTTACTCAAAAGGGTCCCCCTAAAAGGAGAAAAGATGTATAGCACCCCACTGGGAGAGAACTAAAGAAAAAGAATTGCCAATTTTGAAGAGCCTTTCTCTTTTTATTGCAATGTTTTGTGCCGGCCCGTATCAAATCTTTAAAAGATATACTAACATTAATAATACATTGTTTGCTTTGTTCAATTCAATTTTATCCTGATCCAAAGGGCTTGGAATGCAAGGCATAGGAGCTTGCTTATCCTGTGCTTCACAAATAACAGAATGATTGCTCCGACCCTGTTTCTATCTGTCTCTTTTCTCTTCTGTTTCGTTTTTTAGGTGCAAAACACTTGCAGTTGGTTGTGGAAACCTGGCAGCTCCTGCTAGGGCTACCAGAGAGCCATTTCCCAGCTGTTGCCAGATGTGCTCCCCATAGGAGGCCCTTCATCACCTGGCAGAGCCTTCTGCTGCCTGTCTGGCCCCCTGATTTGCCAGTCTACTTTCTGGTTCCTGTTATGGCCTTGAACTCCAGAAAGCTGTGGCATCTCTTGCCAGCTTTCCTTCAGATCCAAAAGTTGTTCTCAACAGTACTTCTGTAGATCCAAGAAGGGCAATTCCAGCTGGCCAGTGCTGGGCCTGTCTTCACGCAGCGCATACATGCCCTGTGTGCTGCTAATTATGTTAAAACCATATAGCATTATCTCTTTAAAAAATAGATATTTGTCGTTTATTCTCAGTAGCATTCAGTGCTGGGTATTTTGGAAAAGAATGGAGTAAAGTTAGTTTCTTTGCACAGTTAGTTGCAAAGTAACTAGTAAAAACTGATCTTAGCCATATTTCTTTTCTCTTTGACAGTAGAAGATAGACAGGGATTTCTTCCCTCCCTAACCCATGTTTTTCCCTTTCCTGTTGCTTTATAGATTGATATAGGTAAAACTCTAGTAAGTTCCTGAAAAGATGGCTCTGCATGAGGAAGGGAGACAAGAACCTCAACAACTAGCACGTCTTCAGTCAGAGGAAGAGGAGAGAAGAAAGGCTAGTATTTTTGTATTGGACGATTTCCACACTCTTTTGACAAGTAATTTAAATCCATTATGGAGGATGTGGCTGTTCTGTGGAAGGATTCAAACCAAATAGCAAATAATCTTTTTCTTTTCTTAACAGCAAGGATTTGCTGCAGAAATTTCCCTTCTTTCACCTCTGAGCATGCACTCAACTAGGAGGTGTCCTATGAAAATGCAGTACGGTACCCAAAAACTCTTCAAAATCCTCAAAACCCAAAGAAGTTCTCAGTTTCAAGCAACCTGTGCCTTGAGAATGAAACTGATCTTGTGTGGCCAATGTGCGTTTGCTAAAAGGGATTTTATGCCTCAGAACTATTTGCCTTTTTCTTCCTGCAGTGTTTTCTCAAAGTCCTACATCTGTGTTACCTCCTTGGTACCCTCTCTGAATTCCCATCCATATCTGTATGATTCCCACCCATCAGTTTCTTCCATCCTATCTCATTTTGTTCTATTTTACTCAACACACATTAATTGAGCACCCATCCATTAGTTCTGTTACTGAATCATAGGAACTCGCAGTTAAGTTGGGTGACATGGGCAATAACACTTGTAATGATAGTTAGAGTAAGAGAACTACTATTTCAAATAGAACATGAATGCTTTAAAGGAGATATATGAAATATATCGTGGGAATGGAGAGAGGGAATTTGCAAGAGTTGTGCATATGATATGCAAGGGATGTTTGCTTAGAAATCACACCTCTACAAATGAACCTACAATCCAGATTGCACAGATTAAACTACATGTTTATAAGCTCCTTTTGCACAACTCATGTTGATTTTAGCTTCACACATGCACATGCTTACACACACAGATGGTAAGATTAGTAGAGCCTTATAAGATGGACATTGTAGGGCCGGAGGGTTGGCTCAGTAGTTCCGGTGCCTGCCTTGCAAGCGCAAGGCTCTGAGTTCGATCCCCGGTAACCACATACAATGCCGGGTGTGGTGGCTCACGCCTGTAATCCTAGCACTCGGGAGGCAGAGACAGGAGGATTGCTGAGTTTCAGGCTTGCCTGGGCTACACAGTGAGCTCAGAGCCAGCCTGAACTACAAAGCGAGACCCTGTCCAAAAAAAAAAAAAAAAAGATGGACATTGTAATTGGAGACTGGATAAAGATGTAGTTTTTCTATAAAATGGAGTATTACCCTGCCTTAAATAATGATAAGTTTGAGTCATTTATACTCAAATGGATGTACCTGCAGTGAAATAAATAGGTCACAGATGTGTAAATATTGTATCTGTTTTCTGGTATGAGAAACTGAAGGTGTTAATGAGTTCTAGAATGTATGATGGATACTGTGAAATAGAAAACACTCAAAAGGGAAATGTGGAGGAGTGAGTAATGAGGGGTAAAGAAGAAAATGTGATGGTAATAAAAAAGGGAAACAGAGCTTATGTATGTGGCGGGATTGTGGGATGCGTAGGGGAAATGGGGAAAATGAGAATTAAATTGTGTCATATACTGGTAAAAGTTCCCAATGTTGAGTGTGATCATGATGTGTATATACAATGTACCAATAAAGATAATAATTCATATCAACCAGCAATAAATGCTGTCGAGGCTGTGAGGAGAAAGGAACCCTTCTCCACTGTTGGTGGGATTGTAGACTTGTGCAACCATTGTGGAGATCAGTGTGGAGATTCCTCAGAAAACTAGGATTAGTGGTCCCATTTGACCCTGCTATTCCCCTGCTAGGATTATACTCAAAGGAATTAAAAGATAAATATTGTAAAGCAATATTAACACCCATGTTCACAGCAGCTCAGTTTGTGATAGCTCAATCTTGGAAACAACACAGATGCCCATCAACTAGAGACATGATAAAGAAAATGTGTGTGTGTTTTTTTAATAAAATGGAGTATTACTCTGCCAAAAAGAATGACACATTTCATTCATTTATGTGCAAATGGATACACCTTGAAGACACACTAATAACTGAAATAAATAGATCACAGATATGCAAATACCGTATCTTTTCTCTGGTATGAGAACCTATAGATGTAAATGAGTTCTAGAATGTATGATAGCTTTTGTAAAATAAGAAATATTCAAAGGGGATGTGGTGGGGGAAAGTAATGAGGGGAAAGAATAAATATGATTTGGAAAGAAAAAGAAATAGCATGTATATAAGGAGTCGGGGGTTGTGGGTGGGTAGGGATATGGGTAAAAATGAGAATTAACTTGTGTCATATACTGGTACAAATTCCCCAATGTTGAGTGTGATTGTGAACTGGGTATAAAATGTACCAATAAAGAATTCAATTTTAAAAAAGGATAAAAAATTAATTAAAAGATGATAAGATGGACATTGTATAGCATGGTCCAAAACATTCATTCTATATGAAGCGTTAAACTGAGTTTCACACCATAGGTCTTGGTCTTTGATTCATTTCATGGAACTTGATTGATTATGAATTATGTGCTGTGACCATAGTGCAAGTAAAATCACAGACAAGCAGAAACAGCTGAGGTCCTCAAAGAATGAATAATGAAGGGCTTCTTAGTCGTTGATATGGCCAGCATATATTTGTGTGCAAAAGTTCCCCCAGGTCCTAGCCCACAGCCTTGCGCAGGCCCCTCCCAGGTCCTCCTTGCTGCGAGGAACAGGCGCTGGGATTTCCCATGTGGAGGGTGAGAACCACACAAACCAGGAGCCTCCCGAGGGGCTGCAGTGCTATGTGCTCAGGGTGAGCTGTGGTCTAGTCACGTCTGGAGGCATCCCGAGCAAGCTGGCCAGAAGCATCATCTAAAGTGGGCTGCATTTAGAGGCACATCTCTCAGAAGTGTCAGAGTGACATGAATTGTTATTTTGCATTATTTCTAAAAATTCCCTGTAACAGTTCTTGGCCCCCGTTTTCGGGAAGTAACTTTACTTCCTTGAAGGACACAGGAAAACCCCTCCTCAGCTGTGAGAACTCAGTAGGTTGACCTGTTACAGCTCTGGCCCTGAACAGGCACAGATAAGCACAAGCAGCTTGGCATAAAGAGACCCAAAGTTGGATTCTGTCTGAGCTTCAAATGTTTTATGTGTTCAGGATCATGTAAACAGTATCAGAAGGAGATGTAGGCTATGCTACATACACGGATTATTAACATATAAAAGAGTAAAACCAAAGATTGTAGTTTAAAGCCATAAAGTTCCATGATGGTAGCTCAGCCAATATTATAAAATGCTGCTATGATATTTTAAGTGGAAATAGAAAATTACAGTCTTCAACAAGAACTAGATTTGAGCTTTCCTTAGTGCAGATAAGTTATCATTTCCCCAGTGATTATACTGCAAGCAGATTACCTGATACACACTGGCTCACTTGGTCCTAAAATTATGCTGGAGATGAGGGTATTCCCAATGCAGTTCTGAGTGTCTTCTCATAACACATGTTCCTTACAATCTAAATACTTCACCTCTTAGCTTCTTTTGCCACTGAGCATGGCCAAATGACAGATTTTTGGGCAATGTGATTTAAAAAGAAGTGTACTAAGTATGACATTCTTTTTGAATAGGACACAAAAATCCCTAGGGAAGAACACTTACTCCTATTCTTCTCATCCAGAGCATTAGCATGACAACTGGAACCACAGCAGCCATATTGTGACAGTGCAAGAGATAACTATGAGAAGGGTGTGTTGTCTGCTGCCACTCACATCTAGGACACCAGAGTTCTCTTAAATGAGACAAATAAACTGTTCCTTTAAAGTGTCTGCCTTGCTGCTTATTACTTGCTTTCATACACATTCAGTTTATTTATTCATATGACAAGTGTTTATTCCGTGTCTACCAGGTACTTAATACTCTTCCAGAGGCTGGAGATAGGGCAAAATAAAGAAGATAAACTTGGTCTTAGCTCGGTGGCTCATATTGCAATGTGGGCTAGATGAGAAACTTAAAGGTGTCTGTGTGTGAGGGTGGAAATCAGACAGGGAAACGGAGTGTGGAACTCAGGAGACAATGGGAAGGCTGCTAGGTAATGGAACTGAGCAGAGAAGGTCTGCAGGTTCAGAGGCTGAGGAAGGAGAGCAGAAAGCAGAGTCAGGTAAGCCACACATACTTCTGAGGCAGCCAGTTCCCAGCAGAGTTGCGTGCCCGCGTGGGTGGAGCTCTGGGTTCCTAAAGCAAGGAAACAGGAAGAAGCCTTCTGGGTGGGGAGTGAGCTGAGGGAGATAATGACGGAAGAGGTCAGCGGTGTGGAGAGACTGGGAGACATGACCTTTCAGGCCACCGTATGCTCTCTGGGTTCATCTCCCTGTGATGCCTTGGGACAACTAACAAAGATGCAGAAAAAAATGATAGTACTGTACCAGAAGGGAAGCGATACAGTCCATGCTGTCTTACTTTGCTTTTCCAACACTGTATGGCTGTTCAACATATTTGTTTGCAGTCAGTAGTCAAAAACAGACCTCTCTGAAAACCTCCAAAACACACTGACAAGGATTCTGTCCCTTAAATGGATCAGAAGCATGAACTGAATCATGGCTGTAAGAAACATCAGGCAATTGTCTAAATAGTTTATCTGCATTCATAAATATTTTAATCCTTTCCTTTAAATAAAGGTAAAAAATGTATTATTGCAGTATTCCATTTTAAATCAAAAGAAAAGTACTGGTTGACTAAACAATGTATTCAAGTGACCTTATACGGATTAGGTGATGAAGGAGGAAATATGGAGGTTTTGCACACATCAACAGTGTACTGAAATCCTTCATATCAAGAACAAACAATACACATCAGTTTGTACTCTTTCTTGTGAATCTCATGGCCTAGAGTATGTCTATAGGTCTCCACATTTCTTATCTCTTTCTCAATGAACTCTAACTGTGCATTCATTATATTTTAAGAACCACCAGTGGCAGCTCAAATTATTCTTTAGCCTCAGATTTGCTGTATGTTCAATTTAAGACAGAAAACTTATGTAACTTTCCCCCAAGAAATATTCAACCACCTTGTCTACTGATGTCAGTGTCTGTCCAGATTGTGTGACTATATTCACACTCCACAACTCCCACACACAGGAAGTTTCATTTTTAGTTCTGGGGGGATTATAAAGTGTCCTGATGTTAAAATGATATGTATGAAGATAGAATGGACTGCTTCCCTGGTAATGGGGCACCCTATAGATCGGAAGAGGAATAAAAATTCACATCATGGGTAAATTTGGTTGTTCCAAACCTTAGGGGAACAATGAAACACAGCAGAGGTGGGTATGAGCTACAGGAACGGATTTGAATTTCAGTGTGGGTAGGATTCCTATGGAGATGCTATTTCAGTCCTTCTGAGGCCTTAGAAGAAAACCATATTTTCAGAATTCTGTGGGCGTGCTCTGCCAATGGGTACATTCACATGGGGGTATGCACATTCACAAGAACACTTAGATAGAGGCTGGCCTGACAGAGAAAAAACAGTACCAAGGTTGGGCAAGGCCACCAGAGGCTGAGGTGGCTGATTGGGATGGTCCCAGATAGCAGGGTTAAGAAAAAGACCCTTCTTCCCAATATAAGATGGACAGGATCAGAAAAGCACCCAGGCAATGACTAGGCAGATAGCCTGAAAGTACCATTAAAGTTCAGATGACATGGTGGACTAACAGTCAGCAGAACTAGGCACTTAACATTGAGGACTTGTCAATCTTGCCTCAGAACTGTGCCATGGGTTCCCTTGTTAAGACTTGGCACAATATCATGAGTCTCAAGAATGAAAGTCCACTAGTGCTTCACACAGGGATGAGTCAGTGCAAGTGATGTATCTCACAGGTGGTGCACTCCAGGGGAGAAAGAATTTTATTCATCAAAGTTCAAATTCTGGAACTCTAATGCTTGGAACTGAATCTTGTCTTTACGCTCATCGCCTGGATAATTGTGGGAAACTAGTTTACCTTGCAGGGGCTCAGTATCGCTAAGTGAAAAATGCATTACTAACGGTAACTACATCATAGGTTTTCCTGAGGAAACAGGTATTGTGCATAAAGTATCATTTTATCATTTTAACTACAGGTGGTTAGCACCACACTACTCTGTCAACACTGAGAGATAGCCAAACACTAGGCCAGTACTCTCAATCTCTGGGTGTGTTGCATCTTTGAAGAAGCAGTGAAGATGAAGGCAATTAAGCTGTGAAACACAGATCTACGATTGCTAATTACCTCCTGCGTCAAACAAAGATAGAGTCAGGACACTGATGTTAATGCAGAGTCTGGAAGTGGGAAAGTGAAGAAGTTGTTCTAATGTTTAGGGAAATTGAATTTCATCAATAGATGGCACCTTAATGACAGCATCTTTTCTTGGTATTGTCATTTCTGCCTTCAATTGAAGGTGTTCAATTCTTTTAAGAATTGAGATTTATGAATTGTGCTCGGTTGTTGGCTGAATATATGAAACCTACATCTCATTATTCCTCTGTGTGTATAATTTTGCAACAATCTGACACATTTATATTATCAGGTAAATTGTGACAAGTTTGGAAAGCACAATTTCAGGAGGAAAAGTAAACTTGACAGCAGGTACAGGGAAAAGCACGCTAACGTCCCTTCCAGTAGGGAACCCAGCATTGTGAGAGAGTTGGCCAGGTGGCCCTGTGGTGCTGTTGCCTTGTCCACATACAGAGTACGGATCTGCAAGTCCTCTTTGTCTAACCAGCTGCCTGCTCTCTGGGCCTGTGCTTCCATCAGACCATTTCCTCTGTATCTCTCCCTTTGGGGCCTGTCACTGGCCAGTTGTGCTTGATTCATTCAGCCGTCCTGGCTCTTCCAGTCCACATCTGCCCAGAGAGATGGGCAGACAGGCATGGCTGTGAAGACTGACTCTAGTAGAAACGACTACACAGTGTCCTAACGTTCTCACTTTGCATCATTACCAGTAGCTGATTTTCTGTCTAAAATTTTAGTGAAAGTAAGTCTGTTTACATGAACAGAATGGGCAAACAAAAGAAAAGAAAAGGAACCTAGACAGATGATTTTAAATAATTCTAGTTAATTAAGGCTTAGATAATTCCTGGTTAATATAGTTTCAGTGATGGGCTGAGGAGAGGAAAGAATAAGGAAACTTTTAACTATATCTTAAAGATAAAGAAGTCCTTACAGAATGCTTGGTTTCTGAGATGTGTTTCTTTGTTACCCATTAGGTGTAAAAACACTGCAAATCTAGGGAGAGGATGCAAAATAACATTTGTTCCAGGTATGTTGGGCGGTTACTTAACAGCCATGCTCTGGGTTGGTGACCTGCCTGTGGCTTTGGGTGAGACCTGTAAAACACTTCCCAGAGCTTCTCCAGGCTTCACCGTGCGCCTCCTAGCGCTGGAACCAGGCATGTCCAACTCCCGGAACCACTGCTCTGCTGCAGGAGCGGCATCTTCCTTAGTGGACAGGAACCTCTTCATGCATCTTGCTGTCTTTGAGCCTTTCCTTCCTTTCCAGTGTCTCCCTCTCCCTTTTTTTTCCTGATACCTTTCTGCTTTCCCCTTCTTCCTGTGTGGACCTTCTTTCTAAGACTCAGCAGCCTCGTTCAGCCACCACTTACGTGTGGCCCCATCCCTCAACGGCCTTTGCTCCCCATCGTGTTCCGCTGCTCCCCGCCCCTTTCCCTGGCTTCCCACCCTCCTGTGCTGCTCTTGAGCTCCTGCTCTCCTCGCACCTTTCTCGGCTGCTCTCCTCAGAGCGTGACAGAATGGGGACACTGAATACACTCACAGTAATGTCAGCAGCTCAGGGGAGAAAAATGAAAAGGAGAAAAAGAGAAAAATAGACTTTTTTAATTAGGTATCTATGCCACGGACTCACATTTAATATGCAAATTTCAGCCCTTCCATTGTTAAGTGAAATGGGAGTTTTATTTAAGTGTGGAAATGGCTGGGAGATGGGGAAGGGTAATTAAGTAATAGCGACATGTAAACCCATGCTCTCCAGGACAGTTTTGATCCACAAGGAAGGAAATGGGCAGTGCTCCACTCGGGAGTGGGAGCCTTAGATTACCGCGATTTGCACAATGATGACAACAGTGACAGTGGTGATGATGAGGATCTGCTCTATGTGAGCAGTGGGATCCGGTTGAGAATTACTTTTACTCTTACTTGGTCCTTACAGCAGTATTCTAAGGTTGGTTGGGCTGACCATGGTGCAGATGCAAATTAGAAGCTGTGAACTCTGTGTGACTCACTCAGGACTCCTGACTGGTACCTACTAGAGTCATCTGGGAGGTTTGCCTTTATCCCACAACTTACAGATGTGAGATCTAAATGCTGCTGAAAATGGTTTGGTTACAGGGTCAGTACAAAAAAAAAAAAAAAAACTGAGCTTCAGAAATTTTTTTTTGTGGTATCAGGTATGAAACTGATGACCCTGCACTTGCAAAGTGGGCGGCAACACCACTGAGTTAAATCTCCAGCCTGAGCTCCAAAAACCTCACAATTGTTATATATCTGGGTATGAGTTTGAAAAGAAATTTAACAAAACTAAACATTTTAAAATGTATACCCCCATATACTGGCGATGTCTTATTATATCTATGGGGGCTATATCTGAAGATAAGAAATCATCACCCCCACCTCTCAGGTTCTTCTTTGTGCCATTATTAGCACTTGGAAACAGGGTGGTCCTCAAAAAACTATAATTCACAGCATTATACAGCAGCAATCATTATAACTTCCACTTCTAGGATGTATTGACTACCTGTGTATTGTCAGGCTGTATGAAGTTTCCTGTCCCTACTATTGGACAAAGCATTTTATTTTTAAGAGTACAATTATATTTGAAAATCAATTTCATCAATGCATTAAGCAAACATAATGTGACTGAAATTAATTCCAAAATGCAAAGTTATGTCAATATTATGGCTGTAAACATCACAAAACATTCACAAAATAATAAATTTAATACAAATAAAATACCTCTGAATGATTTCTAAACTAGTTTGATGTCTCTAAAAAATAAAAATAAGCATCATACTTAGTAAAAAAAGCAATGATGACAAAGCCAAGAAAACAGAACAGGAATAAGGGTCCAGACATGATTGCCAGCAGCCAACCACTCTTGGGGAAAATTCTAGCCAAAGCAATGATAGAAAAATGAATTAAAAACTAAGAAGTCAGAAATCATATATAAAATTGTCATGATCTTCTACCTCAACAGCCCAAGGACTATGCATATTTTATCTTGATTAAAAGCTTGAAGGATGTGATAGATATCTTTTAAAGTAATCTAGCATATTCAAGGTTAAAGATATCTTTCATGCACTCTTGTGAAGAGTAAGGGAAAACATCTGCTTCAAAAGTGTGTTGAAATAGAAGAACTAAACACATCTTCTAGTTCCTTAAAAATAAGTTTTAATTTTTTTTCTAAAATGGATACACATATTTTAGGAAAACTAAGACTGATGAATGATCCAGGCCTTATAATTATCCAGAAATAATACTACTTAGAAGGGAAATGGACTTAGATTAATTAATGGATATGCTTTTGAAGTTACAGTGTAACAACTTTGTAATCCAAAAACCTTGAAGGAGACAGGAAGTGAATATGTACTCTGTAACTATTTCCCCTCACACAGAAAATATGGCTTTAAGTAACAGAGAACAGTGACTAACAATAAGAAAACAACTGACTCAAAAAGATGCATGAGTTAGCTAATGCTGCATAATAAGTCAAACTTAGTGCCTAAGAGGACACATTGTCCCATTGCTGAAGGCCAGAACACTGAGAAATGGTGTGCGTCTACGTGAGCGTGCAGTGGAGGTGTCACTGAGGGCTGGGCATGTAGAGGGCTGGTCATGGCTGGAGGACCCACTCCAGGGAGTCACTCTCATGTGTGACAGCTGTGCTGGCTGGGGTTTCTCACCACAAGGGCTCTCCACATCTTCTTGTTGTGGCAGCTGGCTCCCTCCAGGAGAAGTTGTCCAAAAGAAAGGGCAAAATAAGTGGACACAGTGGGTTTTCAACACTTAGCTTTGGGCGCTGCATGGCATCATCAAGTGTAGGATACAGACCCAAGAATCAACCCTGACACTGTTTGGTTGGCAACTACGCAAGTATATGAATACTGGCAAGACAGGATCATGTGGACCTTCTAGAGGAAAGTGAGCTTCATAAATTACTTGGGGAAATGTAGTGGATTTGCAGTGTCTATGGCTTTTCAAACCACATTATCTAAAGAATGTCCCCAAGTCCTAAATAGTTCAAATTCTTCAGTCATCACTATGTATCAGAAATCTCAGAGAAAAAGGAAAAATGTGTCATTTCTGATGACACAAAAGCATCCTAGGTGGAAATCAGCTGGAGACAGAAATGAACCTGGAGCTCTGCATTTCAGTGCATAATTGAGAAGGAAAATGGGTTCCCCACTGGGCAGGTAACAAGCAGCAAGGCAGCGTCCACTAGTCACACAAGGCTCAAAGAGAATGTGCACTAACACCCACAGAAGAAGGGAGAGGGAGGTCGCTGACCAGCATTCCGGGGACACACTTTATCTGTGGCTTTCCTTGCACAGACACATGATGCACTTACTGTGACTGAACTACACACTACAGAACAGTAAATAAATGTTCTGTTTAATACTATGTGTACTTCAGCACAGTAAAAAGCTTGACTTCCAGGGTCCAAGTAAATATGGCAGGTAATTGACAAACAAACAAAAAATAGCCTTATGGAAAGGACTTAAGGAGACTAAAGTATAAAAAGGATATCATAGGATCCAAGAAGAGAAGCAGACAAGTGGAACTAAAACACCTGATTCATTCCACATAGGGAGCAAGCAAAAGGATCCTTAAAAAAAATTGACTCTATCTAAGGTGGAAATGTATTAGACGTAAGACTTCAAAACATTAAATCAAGAGTATGAATTCAGCTAAAATGTTCTCCCACAGTACACAAGAAAAGACAAGAGAGGTAGGTGGAATGGCAAAAGAGAAGACTGGACAGAGGCAGAGCCATCCTGTGTAACTCTCTCCTCAGAACAAGTTTTAGTGCATGGCCACTTCTACTGAAGAGACTGTGTTAGTAGTAACAAGCTCAGCGCACACCAGGAGAAACCTTTGTAACAGGCCTAACTAAATTCCCAGGGAAGTTCTAATCCCTACTAAGAAAGCCACTGAGCTGGTGACTCATATAACTACAAAGTAAGGACTCAGACCATCCGATTTCACTAAACAGCAACTACGTGTAAGTGACAGCTCTTGGAGTTGTAAGGGCAAAGATTGTGACCTTTGGATTTTTGTATTTTGAAAATGTACACGCCACACAGCAACAGAAAGATCTTCCTGGATGTATGCCTTTTGAAGCATGGTGCCTACAAGCATGGTGCCTGTGCTTGCAACACCTACCACAGCTACTGGGCCAAGAGATAGTCAATAAATGTCTACTCAAGAGGCTGCGGATTTAGCTCAGTGGTGCTACTTCCCACCTCACAAGCACAACGTCATGAGCTCAGGCTCTGCTACCGCAAAAATAAATAAGTTAGCCAGGCTTGGTGGCTCACGCCTGTAATCCCAGCACTGGGGAGGCAGAGACAGGAGGATTGCTGAGTTCAAGGCTTGCCTAGGCTACATTGTGAGCTCAGAGCCAGACTGAACTACAAAGCGAGTCCCTCTGCCTATAAATAAATAAATAAATAAATAAATAAATAAATAAATAAATAAATAAATAAGTTAATAAATGTTTACTTCCTGAAAGGAGACATACCCTCATAGTCAGCAAATATAGCCCTCACACACTTACTGAAATATATTCAGACAACTGAAGGAACAGAGGCAAAGCTGGCTCACAGGAGCTATCAGGACTCCCTCATGGAAGACATGGTAGGTTCTTGTCAAAGCATGGAGGTTAAGGAATTCTCACAGGCCTAATAATTTAAGCTAAAAGAAGCTACTAATGATTTGATACCTAACATCTGATTGCAAGTTTAAAACGTGATTTCTGATAAAGCTCCAGAAATGTTGGCATTGAAATAGAAGAGAAGATGACAGGGATGCCATTGCGATTCTGGTTTCACACAGGGACACATGAAAAGCATTTACTGAGCTTGAAAAATTAGATTCGCATAGGTTGACATGCTTCTGGGGAACTTAAAGCTAAGCATGAGTAAAAACATAATGTATTCATTTCAGAAAACTATAGAGGATAAAAATCAAAGAAATATGTTTCAAAGAGTAAAAGATATGAAACATAAAGGCTACTAAGCAGAACAAAAAGCAGAAAACAATGATGGCAAGGAACAAACATACTCATTTTCATAATACCTATGAGTGGGCTATCCTCCCCAGTGAAGGATGGAAATACTCAGGGTGTGTTTTTATTTTAAAGAGACAAGTGAAGGAGAAAAGAAAATATTTCTGTTCTGTTTACAAGGGTTACATCTAAGCCAGATTAATAAAAGTATTTTTTGAGGGCCTGCCAAATGTATTAACAAAATTAAAGCAGGAAATACAATAAATACATTGTTAGAAAAAGCTAGGTACAAAACTAAAATCTTTAAACTGTAAGAAAATCGATCATTTTATAGTGCTTAGAGTTGAAAATAAATGTAGCTTAATTTTTTTAAACTTTATGTGTAAAAGTGAAAATCTATGCAAAAATGCATAGATTCACAGATTCTATATAAATTCTATAATTTTTAAAATTCTATATAAATTCTAGAATTATCTATTCTTAATTTTTTGTCTTTTGAGACAGGGTCTCACTTTGTAATTCAGGCTGGGCCTGAATTCATGTAGCCCAGGCTAGCCTCAAACTCACAGCAATCCTCCTACCTCTGCCTCTTGAGTACTGGGATTATAGGCATGAGCCACCACACCCAGCATTGTGATATATGGTACTGGGGATAGAACTTGGGACCTTGCTTTTGCCACATAGATGCCAGAACCACTGAGCCAAATCCCTGGTCCTATTCTTGCTTTTACAAGGAGAGCAAAAGATTCAACATGAATAGGCACATGAATAATGTGAATAATAATATCCTATCTCTATATGGATGATATACTATTCATGCTATGCTATATGTGGAACTTATATTTTTATAATATAAGAAGTCATATAGCTATGTATCCAACTGTCCATACTTTGTATTATATTCACACAATACATACTATTACATACCAAACATTAACTTAAACATCTACAAACATGGACATGAATGGAATAGTCATTAAAAAGTGATCATACATATTTCCAAACTTCATGAAATGGTAAAGTTCCCTGACTGTAAAACTTACAATAATGGTTAGGAAAAAAGTTAAAGAGTTACTCAAAAGTTGGATCTGATTGTAAATAACTTGAGATAATTTTTTTTTTTTTTTTTTTTTTTTTTTTTTTTTGCTTTTTGGAGACAGGGTCTCGCTTTGTAGTTCAGGCTGGCCCTGAGCTCACTATGGTGCCCAGGCAAGCCGCTGCGAACTCAGCAATCCTCCTGTCTCTGCCTCCCGAGTGCTGGGATTACAGGCGTGAGCTACCACGCCCGGCATTATATGTGGTAACCGGGGATCGAACTCAGGTCCTTGCGCTTGCGAGGCAGGCGCAGGAACCACTGAGCTAACCCTCCGGCCCTAGAGATAATTTTATCAATATTTAAGCACTATAAATTCTTTACTCTATTTAATGTGATCTACAGTACAAACAGAAACAAATGCTACTGATTCACTTAGCTATGGTATTTCTTTTGTAAGCAAAACACACAAACATATTTTGGGGGGTTTTAAATATTTTGTTCATTTTCAATTTTTTTAATAATTAACTATAGACACTCCTAGTTATGACCACTAAGGCACATCACATAAAGAAAACATTAAGAATGTATCAACATTCCAACATAGTAATATTATTTATCATAGACATTTACAAAAATAATGGTTTTTATAATTTGTCCAAAAAGACTATTTGATATTTATCCATTTCTGAGTGAACATTTTTATGGTAGTAAAAAGGGGATATTTCATAATGTGATAAAGGAACTCTCTGGTACTGGCATCATAAATAATAGAAAAAACACCCAAAATATTCCTATGACTAAAATGAACATGACACAGGTGCCCTTATTACTACAATTTAGTCTGCTTTGGAATGCTAATAATATCATTTAACTCTTTCCACAATAATACAGAAGGAATCACTCCTTGGCTGAAACTCACAAGGCCAGAATTACTTGGAAATCAAGGCTTGTCAATAACATTTCAGAATCATTTTCCTCACAAACACGCTAGCTGCAACATCCTGAATAAAGTATAGATAAATTCAACACAGAAATACACAAAGAATAGTGGGAATACATTGTGAACATTTTAGTTTTATTTCCCTGAAAACAAGGTCGGTTAACATGAAAAAAGTCATTCCATATAATTCATCATATGACCATCTAAATAAATGTCAAACAAAACATTTGACAAAATTTACTAAGCAGACATGGGGCAAATGCGCACGCATGCACATACGCACTCACGCACACACACACATCATCGCCATCAGCATAATCAATTAGAAACAGACCAGAAATTCTTCACTCTTATGAAGGTTGTTTGTGAAAAAAATCTAAAAATACTATTATACTTGGTGAGAACATGGAATATATTCCATCTTATCAGAAAGTATCTGTGTCTGTTATTTCTATTTATTTTTAATCATATTGATGGACAATTTAAAGAGTGTAATTAACAAGAAAAGAAGAGACAGAAAAACCATCCTTAACATAGAGGACATAACAATTTATGTTAGTCTAAAATCTAAATGATTTATATTGTCTATGTTAATCCAAGTAAGTTTAAAAAATAATAGAATCAGAGAATAAATTTAGCAATGTCATAAGATATAAAATCAATATACAAAAGCTTTTTTGTGTTTCTACATATTTCAATGAGAACTGAAATTAAAATTGAAATTTTGATAATACCATTTATAATGATATTTGAAAACAGGGACTACTTTGAAATATACATTGAGCACTATAAAACATTGTTGAGAAAAATCATAAAAGATCTAAATAAATATAGAATGTATTTTAAGGATTGTAAAACTCAATACTGTTAAGACATCAGTTGTTTTCAAATTGAAATATAATTTAAATGTATTCACAAAAAGATTTCATCATTTTTGGGGTAGTTATTGCCAAACTAGTTCTAAAATTGAAAATATAAAATTGGCCACTCTTTTGAAAAGGACAAAGCTGTCAATTCACACTTTCTGACTTGGACACATCATAAAGCTGCAATCATAAAAGTAGTGTGATACTGGCAGGAGGATGGGCATATAAAGCAATACATAAAAAGAGAATGGGCAAGAACCACATCAACAGTCTATTGATTTTTAGACAAAGAAATCAAAGGTATCCATTAGGAAAAGGATGGGCTGCTTTTGACAGATGGTGTCGACTTAACTGTGTGGCCATGTAGAAAAAACCTCAGCCTTGGCCTCCTAACACACACCCAGTTATTAACTCATTGTGGATGTTATATTTTAAAAATTCAAAAGTTACAAAATTTCTAAAAGAAAATACAATAAACAATCTTCATAACTTTTAGTTATATCTGTACTTTAGATAAGATTAAAACTATAACTGCAAAATGCAATATTGACAAATTGTACTCCCTCAAAATTTAAAACTGTTGTTCTTTCATTAAAGAAAGTGAGAAGAAATGACATAGGCTGTGAGGAAGCGTTCAAGTACATATTTCACTTAAGACATGTGTCTCTATACATGGAAGATGATTCAGTTAAGAATAGTTACAACAGTTTGCAGTACTTTATGGAAGACATACAAGTGGCCAAAAACTGCACTAAATGATGCCCGACATCATTAATTATCAGGAAGATGCAACTTAAAGTCAAATGTATTTTACCCTGCACTCCCATTAGAATCACAGCACGAGAAAGAATACTATATGCTGGGAAGCTGGGAAGAAATTATGCTTACAAAATGCTTGCTAGAGAATAACGCACTACAACCACTTTGTAAAACAGGAAACAGTTTGTCAGCTTCTTGAAGAGTATAAACTTACTGAATGATTTTGCGCTTCCACTCTTAAGTGTTTAATGAAGAAAAATGTAAACACCTGTGTACAAAAAGCCTCCACATATGTGTCCACTGCAGTTTTAGTCATATGAGTCAAAAAATTAGAAACCACCATATGTCGTTAACTGGTAAATAAGCAAACAAATATTGGCATATACCTATAATGGGATACCATGTACAACAAAGAAGGAAGGACGAACTGCATGTAACAGGAAGGAAACTTGAAAGGTGAGTGAAGGAATTCAGGAACAGATAGCACTTATTCTAATATTTTACATGATTTTTATATTTTTCTAGATGGTAAAGTGTGTCCTATAGTGTCCATATGTTTTATTGCATTGTATTTTGTCTCTATATATTTATAAATATAGGTGAACATGAAGCTGTAGAAAGAGTCTAATGCACAGCAGCAGAAAACACATTCATATTTGTTTCAAGCAGGGATAGGAGTAAGTGAAGAAGGAACATTAAAAGAATTAGGTGACATTCTGAGGACTGTGTTGTGTGACAGGTGTAATGTTTATATAGATACACAACTTTGTCAAAACTTACAGAAATTTGCACAAGAATTTTTGTAAGCTCTTTTTGCCACTTTGTATTTACTCCTGTTGAGACGCTCACAATTCGTGCAACACATTCACATGAGAATTCACATTTGTTAGGTTAATACCTAACAAGGTCCAGCCAAAGATATTTTCTTGGTTGTCAGACTTAATGTTAGTAACAGTTATAGACAGAGCTGCACAATGAAGTGAAGAGGAAACATATTGGTTTATTTTAGAAATCTGAGAAAATACCTGCTGAAATAGCCAGTGGAAATCCATAGAGCCCAGAGTTGGTGGGAAATAAAAAAGACTGTCATGTCTGCCTGTGAGTGAAGCCCAGAAAGATCGGCAGCAAACAACATTCACTATTCCACTGTGTTATGTAATGTATTTGTCCTTTGGTGATCACTTTGAAGATTTGGGTAAAGAGTTAGTTTATGTGAAAATATTTCTGTTTTCTGGGCATAATCAAATCAGTCTTTCACTACAGTGTCATACTTGAGCCAGTGATAAGAGCTTAATTTTATTTGGGTTATAACAACTTCATATTTTATGGTTCTATAATACTAAAGTACTTTTATAGTCCAATGGCACTATACCACTTCTCATGCCTACATATTTTATGTTTGTACTACTCCTGGAATGTTTCTGGTTTTCCTTACCTTACCTGTACTCTTCCCTTTCTTTTGACTGACTATAAATTCATTTTTCTAGGTCACATTTGTAGTCACCTGCCCATCCCTGATTTTCTACTGTTTCATGGTGGAATTAAGTGGCACTCTGTTGTGAGCCAATACCACTGACAATAGTGCTTATGACCCAACCCTCTCTAAGCTGTAGATACATGTCACTGTGGCTGCATCTGTCTATATCACAATCTTCCTGATGAAAGCTAGCATGCCATTTACCTTTATTACCCCAGAGTCCCACAGTACCTCATAGGTAACTGGCACAAACTAATTCTTTCTGGGAGGGTTGAAGAAGTGGATGAATGAAGAAGTTATAGAGGGAATGTGGCTTCCAGTTGTGATCACTTGTAACAGTCTAGGCCTCACATCCCCCTCCCAGCACTCAGGAGGCAGAGGCAGGAGTGCTGAGTTCAAGGTTTGCCTAGGCTACATAGTGAGCTCAGGGCCAGCCTAAACTGCAAAGTGAGACTGTGTCTCAAAAAAGAAAAAAAATGCATCTTCAAATCTGGCACCCATGACTCCTGGCTCTTCTTCAAAGTCAAAGTGACTGTGAAAGGGAAACATTTTTAATCAAATCAGCATATGGAGGCAGCCAGGAGAACACAAGTGAAGACATTCACATAAGAATACTTCCGGGATTGTTTTAGAACAATGGAGTAAGTATAATTTGAGAGGACGATTTTTAGGGTTAATGGCAACATGATTTTTACTATAATAGATTTTATTTAAGCATTCACTGCCGTTTCTGATGACACCTCATACCTGTCAATACATACAAAATGATCACAAGTCCTAAAAGCCCTGCAAAAATGGAATCATGAAGGATTCCTGGATCTGAAATAGAAATGGAAGGAATTGAGTGAGACAGAGCTGGAGGGATCAGTGTCTGCACATTTCTGTGGGTGCTGGAGGACCTGGGCTGTTGGGGCAGGTGAGGGTACAGAAATGAAAGGCTGACCCCCAGCCTCTGTGTTCAGAAAGTGAGTGCTGCTCTGGGCAGGCCTTCTAAGGAGCACTCACTTCCCTTTGACTGATTGGCTGACACACTGACACTTTCCTGAGATGATCTTCCCAATTTTGGCCAAGTGGGATCCCTCTGACCCTATGCTTGGGCCCCTGGAGAGCACATGTGCACCTTGGGGAGAATGAGAAGTGTGAGAGAGTCATGTCCTTAAACTGTGACTTGCACTGACTTGGCTCCAACTGCTCTCAGCTCCTGTGACAGGAAATCCTGCTGGAAAGGTATGTGGCGTTTAAGGAAATTGGAGCTGGGCCAGGAAACAAAGAACAAGAGAAGAGTGACAGGTAGGGAGAGCAGGAGTGGCACGTGGAAGTATCGGTTGCCCAAAACAACAAAGTGCCAAACATCTTGGTGTCTGATATCCCAGAGCTCCACAGGGTCCCATGATGCCCTGCAGAAAAGGCTAGTTTCATCATTGTTGGTGCTAACAGCATCCTTACTGCTCATAAGAGAGAAACCTTTTCACTGCAGATGTAATTACTGTATCTAGCTCCAACTGTGCAGGGAAGCAAAATCTCAGCTCGGTGGAGCAGGAGGAGGCCCTAGAGAGCCTGGATTTGGAAGCATTTATGGACTGCAGTGGTGTCAGGAGTTCAGGTGAGATTAGTCAAGCTGTGCAGAAAAGGAAAAGGCCTGGAAGAGTAGACAGACAGGAAGACCAGGTCCTATTGTTATTTTATTAAACATTTCTGAAGTAAAATCATCCAGAGTTATCATTACATGATTTGTAGCACCCTCTCTCATAAGTGGCTCTGGAATGAGGAAAGTGTTCATAGTAGGAGAAAATAAATAAGGTCCTCACTGATTGTGTCCTTTGACAAGAGAGCCTCTGCCCTCTGAAGCCAACCCCTTGGGACATTTGCAACAGGTCTTCAGGGGGAGGTGCAGCTCCCAGCTCTCCTCACTGGACTCCTCATCACTCAGTGCTGTCAGTGTGTGTGTGTCAATCACTGCCTCCAGCTGTGAAGCCCAGATTCAAAGCAACACTCAACTGTTTTGCTTAATGAGCTCAACTTCCTTTGATCCTATTTCCCTCCAGCGGAAGTTCCCTCTAAGCCTAGAGAGCCTACTCCAAATAAACACTCCAAGCAGCTTCCTCTTTCTCCTTCCTTTCCTCCTCTGAATCCCTTATGAAGAGAGTTAACTAATTATCACCATCACTTATTTTAAACTTGGAAGAACTTCCCTACCCCCCACCTCTAGCATCATTCTGGATCTCTGATGTGGGAGCTCTGACACAGCTCTTTTGGAGGCCTCCAGCACCAGCTACTACTTGGAAAGAACAGGCAGAAAAAGAGCCTGCAGAGACAGGGAAGCTCAAAGTTCTTAACATCACACAGAAATGCCTGGCATAAGATATTAGGATCATTTGCTCAATATGTTAAAATCAAGTTGTATGTCATCTTTACTCTCATTATGCCTTTGTTTTGTATAATTAATGAATGTCCCAGAACAAGTCATAGGTTTCCTGTGAAAGCAACATTAATCAGGAATTGAAGAACAACTTCTGGGTTAGAGTTCACCATGACCCAGGCAAGATCTACCACTGGATTACAACCACGCATAAATAAAAGGTCAGCAATAACACCACCTGGGATTTGGCATACATTTTTGGAAGGAAATAAGGGGCAGAGAACGATGTGGGAAAAATGGAAGAAAAGGCTCTCAGATACAACACTATGAATTGCTGCAGCCTCTTAATACTGGTAAATGTGGAAATTCCTTCTAAAAACAGCTTTGCGCTATGTACCAGAACTCCCCTGTGCTGCCCAGATACTGACTGTCCTCTGGATTCAGAAACATTTAGGCAGATCTCCACTGTCTTCCCCTTCCATTTCCTCTGGAGTGCTGTAAGATCAACAAAGGAACATACACATATAGTCATTTAATAGGAACACTGGAATACCTTTGAGATACACAGCATTGTACTTGAAGCTGGAGTCACCACCAATGTGCAAATTCCATTGCCACTCCTGCTTTGCAATGACCTAAGTGGAGGGACCAGAGGGATCTCACCCAGGGGACAAGCATCTCAAGGGAAGTCCATGTGTGGGCCAGTCGAGAGAAATCCACTGCTTGATCTTTAGAAGAGTCACCTGGAGCAGTGAGGCTCTTCTGAGCCAAGAAGATGGCTTAAATCTTTGAATCCTGTTCCTCCAGTACTTTGCTTATTGTAGGCATGTTTAACACCTTATAGCTGTCCAAGGGCGCACTGAGCACCCAGCTGTAGCAACTTGGTGATGTTTTCTTTTTTGTTTGTTTGTTTGTTTTTGAGACATGGTCTCGCTTTGTAGTCCAGGCTGGCGCTGAGCTCACTATGTAGCTCAGGCAAGCCTGGAACTCAGCAATCCTCCTGTCTCTGCCTCCCGAGTGCTGGGATTACAGGCGTGAGCCACCACGCCTGGCACTGTGGTATGTGGTATTGATTGCTGGTGGGCATGAGTCACCACACCCAACATTGTATGTGGTTACCGGGATCAAATTCAGGACCTTGCGCTTGCAAGGCAGGCACCAGAAACACTGAGCTAAATCTCCGGCCCTTCTTTCTTTTTTTAAATTTAATTCTTTATTGGTACATTTTATATACAGCTCACAATTACACTTGGACATTCGGGAATTTGTACCAGTATATGACGCAGATTAATTCTCATTTTTACCCATATCCTTACCCACTCACAACCCCCTACCCCTTATACACGTGCTATTTCTTTTTCTTTCCAAATCATATTTATTCTTTCCCCTCATTACATTCCCCTACCACATTCCCTTTGAATATTTCCTATCTTACAAAATCTATCATTCATTCTAGAACTCATTTATGTCTATAGGTTCTCATACCAGAGAAAAGATATGGTATTTACAAATCTGTGATCTTATTTCACTTATTAGTGTGTCCAAAGTGTATCCATTTGCACATAAATGAATGAAACTTCTCATTCTTTATGGCAGAGTAATACTCCATTTTATAGAAAAACCACAACTTTTTTTTTTTTTTTGAGACAGGGTCTTGCTTTGTACTTCAGGCTGGCCTTGAGCTCACTATGTAGCTCTGGCAAGCCTTGAACTAAGCAATCCTCCTGCCTCTGCCTCCTGAGCGCTGGGATTATAGGTTTGAGCCACCAAGCCCAGCATTTGTGGTATGAGGTACTGATTGCCAGTGGGCGTGGCCATCATGCCCAGTATTGTTGTATGTGGTTACCGAGGATTGAACCAGGGAACTTGTACTTATGAGGCAGGCGCTGGAACCACTGAGTCAAATGTCTGGCCCAAAACCACATCTTCTTTATACAGGCTCCAGTCGATGGGCATCTGGGTTGTTTCCAAGATTGGGCTATTACAAACTGAGCTGCTATGAATATGGGTGCACATTTGTCTTTACAATATTTATCTTTTAATTCTTTTGAGTATATTCCTAGCAGGAGAAATAGCAGGGTTAAATGGGACCTTTAATTCTAGTTTTCTGAGGAATCTCCACACAGATCTTCACAATGGTTGCACAAGTCTACAATCCCACAAACAGTGGAGAAGGGTTCCTTTCTCCCAGCAGCCTCACCAGGATTTATTGCTAGTTGATTTTGCAATAGCAGCCATTCTTGGTGGAGTGAGATGAAATCTGTGTTGTTTTCATCTGTATCTCTCAAATGACCAGTGATGTTGAACATTTCTTCATGTGCTTCTTGGCTGCTTTTACTTTTGCCTCTGAGAAGTGTCTGTTCATTTCAGATGTCCATTTTTGAATTGGGTCTTTAAACTTGGGGGGACTGATTTGTTTAGTTCTTTATACATTCTAGATAGTAGCCTTTTGTCTGACAAATAGATCCCTTTCACAATAGCACCCAGAAAAAATGAAATATCCACGAATCTAACAGAGGAAGTGAAAGACCTCTACTGTGAAAACTACAAGACTCTGAAAAAGGAGATAAAAGAAGATATCAAAAAATGGAAAGATATCCCCTGTTCCTGGGTAGGGAGAACAAACATTGTCAAAATGGCTATATCCCACAACTATTATACAAATTCAGTGCAATTCTGATTGAAATCCCAACACCATACTTCACAGAGCTACAGAAAATATTCCAAAAATTCATCTGCAACCACAAAAGACCTAGAATAGAAAAAACAATTCTAAGCAACCAGGACATGGCAGGGGGTATTGCAATCACCAACTTAAAACTGTACTATAAAGCCACCATGATAAAAACTGCATGATACTGGCAAACTAACAGACCAGAGAAGCAGTGGAATAGATTAGAACATCCAGAAACAACTCCAGATACACTAAGCCACCTTATCTTTGACAAAGGAGCCAAACATCCTCAATGGAGGAAAGACAGCCTCTTTAACAAATGATGCTGGAAAAACTGGGCTTTAACCTGCCAAAAACTAAAGCTAGACCTATCTTTCCATGTACTAAACTACAATCACAATGGATTAGAGACTTAAACATTAAAACAGAAAGAATAAATCTGCTGCAAAACGGGTTAGGTAGAACTCTTGGAGACATTGGCTTAGGCAGAGACTTTATGAACAAAACCTCTATAGCAGAACTAGCAGAAAGAATCAACAAATAGGATCTCACCCTCCTAAAAAGCTTTTGAACAACAAAAGAAACCACTGACATTGCTAAAAAACAACCAACAACATGGGGAAAAAAATCTTTTTTTTTTTTTTGAGACAGCATCTCACTTTGTAGTTCAGGCTGGCCTTGAGCTCACTATGTAGCTAGGCAAACCTCAAACTCAGCAATCCTCTTGCCTCTTTCTCCCAAGTGCTGGGATTACAAGCTTGGGCCCCCAAGCCCATCATTTGTGGTGTGCGGTACTGATCGCCAGTGGGCATGAGCCACCACTTCCAGTATTGTTGTTTGTGGTTAATGGAGATCAAACCAGGGAACCTGAGCTTGCTAGGCAGGTGCTGGAACCACTGAGCTATATTTCCAGCCCGGTTTTCTTGGTAAATCAGAGCCAGAACCACAGCCACTAGTTCAGTGAAAGTGCCATCCGTTCAGCAGCCTATCCAGAGATTCTAAACAAAACCACTACCTCTTTCTCAGCCTGTGATGGAGACAGATATCACAAGAAACTAGTCAACCACCTAGGTCCAAGCCAGGAGCCAGCCTTTTCCCAGGCCCTTTGTCTGTGAAGGAGAGCTATTAAAAGCTGGCTCCGCCCCTCATTGTTAGGTGTATTGCTATGTTCACAGATACCTTCCCTCCTGATCTTTCTGTACGTTTTTTAGGAGGACCTATATTCTACTTGTCTCACTGACACACCACCTTCTACTTTGCATGGTGAATGCAGTCATACTTACTTGGGCTTTAGTGATGGAAAATCAACTTAAAACAGCTTAACCAAGTGAGGTGTAGAAATGTTACCTTAGGGATATATGGAAGTTTCTAGAAAGAAATACAAATGCCTGTAGAAAAGGGGCACCCTGGATGGCAGGTGGACAGAGTTGGAGCTGAGGTCTTTAAATAAGTTCTGCAGGTTGCTCATCTGAACGGGGACCTTGCTGAGGTTCCTCGGCATCTGACCAAGTGAGGGAGCTCAGTGTGTGAATGGAAGTACATTATCTCCAGAGGTGGCTGCAGGATGTTAGTGTGGAGTTGAGCTGCTTATTATTTTCTATTGAAGCCCACAATTTCTGTTCAGCAGCAAGAGTCACTGCGGACCCACTGCTGAGGCCAATTAGATCTACAGTACTTGTAAAGCTGGTCTCAATTTTATCAGTGTCCAACTGATTTCAATAGCATAATTTGATATAGCAATTGCATAGAGAAGGCTTTACAACAGAAGGCAGGCAGCAATGGATGCCTTTCCAATTCCAATTTTACACTTGCTATGATTCATGATGATATCCATTCTTATATTATAATCTAAAAAGCATTTGGAATAGATACTATCAAATTCCATTCTCCCTTCTCCATAAAAGGCAAGTATTGTTACTAATTTCTTTCTGGTTTATCAGAGGGAAAATGTAGATAGAATTCTAGTCAAATGCCAGATTTACATAGAGAATAAATAGATCAGAAATGAGATGTTTCTGGTTAAATCCAGATTCATGAACATCTTATTTTCTAGCTCTTTTATTTTCACTTTCGGTGTGTCTTTCTAGAGCTCTCAGAATAAAGACCAAACTCTTTGAGGGCCCTTATAATCTGGACCCTTGCTTCGCTAGCTGAGATAATTGTCTCTCCTGCTTCCTTTGTATTCACGTCCCAGTTTTCTGTTTCTTCAAGAGCCAGTTCTCTCTTACCTGGACACAGGGGACATGCAGGTTCTGCTCAAAAGAGTTCTTAGTGAGCCCCAGAACTCCAACACTTGGGTCCATCCTGGGCCTTCTTGTTCACTTTCATTCATCTTCAGGCATCGCCTCAAATGTCACTGACTCCAGGAAATCTAATGCTAGATGGAGTCACAGACCCTCTTTCTCCATCCTCCTAGCACTCACCACACCTTGAGATTCCATGATCATGGATAAGTGTTCAAGGACACACCCCCCCCACTAGACCACCTAGTTACTCAGGCTGAGAACCATATCAATCTTAAAACACCACTGTCACTAAAAGGGAAAGCAGATGCTCTCAATGTATTGATTGAATGAATGAGTAAATGAAGAAATAAATGAACGAATGCATGAATGAGAAATAAAGATTAGGAAGATTTTCAGCAAATGGCAGGTACCATTTCTAATTTTAATTTTACACTGGAATTAGTTGAGTTTCTCATTTGGTGTGGTACATGCCAACATCTACTTTTATATTTATTCTCTAAAAAGCTTAGTGAAAAAAGTAAGCATCATTTTAATACAGTCTTAATTTCTAGCTCCTCTATTTCTGATGTGTAAAATTTCTCAACTCAGTGTGGGAAGTATTAAATAAAATTACTAATTATGCTCATATATCAAAAACCACACCTCAAGACATCTTTATTCTTTGCTCCAAGATGAGTTATTTCACTTGGTACATTAGAAAAGAAACCTTAGGAAAGTACCATCTATTTCATAATGAGGACTTGCTGACCTGGAAAGAGAAAGAACCATTGATTGTCAAAGCAGTAGGGACCCACCGTTCTCAATTTAGGGTCAGAGGTCCACTCTGGAATCTGGCTCAGTGTGTCACACAGCACACAAGCAATGGCACTGCTAACTGTGTGTGTCTGCCCAACAGGCTTCCTCCACCCTCCTCCTGTGCACACAAAAGGTCTCCAGCCTCCCAAGGAAGATATTCTCAGGAATTTATGACTCAATCAATTCACCCAAAAGGAGCATAAATGGGATTAGTTTTAATATTGTTAAGTTGCAAAAATACAGGCATATGTGCATGGCAAAGCGAAAATGTACGCAAGCAAAGGGGGAAAACATATGGGCACCCATATGGCGAAAAGCGCATTGCTAGACCTTCATACACTTCTCATTTACAACAAGAATCAAAGTTAGTGAACATAAATTTGCTTTGCAAAAATGTGAGAGGAACAGCTTGTTTGCCCATAACTGTTCCACTGAGCAAGATATGTATAACCTTGATTTCTCATCTCAGACACCTCTTTCTCACACTCTAGGGATTAATTAGGATCTAAACATGACTCCAGATTAGAAACAAGGATCCTAGCCGTCTTGCAGAAGACAAAGAAGTAGCAGCAGACTGCATGATGCAGCAGGTCAACTGATAGGCAACTCCTATTAGTGGTTAGAACTTGTACCTGGGATGGATGAGAAGAGAAATGAGGTCGGTAAGTCGCAGCAGGTTCATTTTAATTGAAGCAGAGGAACAACAGGGACCTGCAGCAGACAATGGTGTGAATGTAGTTTTGATTTGGAGGCTGCGGTTTTGTTAGAACGACGCTGAGAGGAGCCAGGAAATGTGTAGATGCAAGAAGGTCAGTGTAGAGGAAGGAAGGAGAACGTGAATGCATGGGTGATGTTCAAAGCTAGTGTGCACCCTTGGGTGCCCCAGATTACAAGCAGAATTTGATTAAAAGTCATTTTCACTGTACCTATCCCGTCTCTAGCCAGATATTATTATATCAGAAGAGCTCCAGATTGGAAAATCTGGAATAGAGCTCCTTTCACGGACCTAACTGCTTAGCTGTGAGTCACCCATCATTATTTCACCTTTCCATCTGTTTTCTTCCCCACGAAGCCAGCAGAAAATACCTCCTGTGACCTATTTTAAAGAGCTGCTATACACTCCCTTGAGATGTTGCTTATGAAAGCGTGTTATGAGCTCTACATTTCTGTAAGTATATATTGGGATAGGTTATTTATGGAAAACTACAGGTTAATGGACTTATTTCTATTTTTGCAAATATTCTGTTAAAAATTATTGATTGATAAGAAAATGTGCAAATGACAGTTTCTGTATTCATATTACATATCTCCCCACCAATGGCATCTTAAGCAGTTATCAAATATATGTACTTATTATATCCATACATGAATCCTATAATTATGTATGTACACATACTATGAATACAATATGAAGCTTTCTTGGATTATATCAGCTATTACATAAACTTATTTTTCATGCCTTTGGGTATAGTTCTATGACATTTCATTATACATGCAACATCTCACATATATATGAAGATGAATATGACTATCACAATGATCAAGAATTGTACTATTCTACCACCAAAGCAACTTCCTTTCAGTTTGTTCTTCCTTTGCCTTTACTTCTGGTAATCAGTGGTTTGTTGTGCATTATTATGTTTTTTTTTAAATCTCAAGAATGCTATAAATTAGAATCATCAATATGTAGCCTTTTGAAATTGATTCTTTTAACATAATATCCTTCAGATTCATCTGAGTGGTTGACCGCATCATCCATTCATTCTTTTTCTTTCTTTTCTTTCTCTTTCTTTTTTTTTTTTTTTTTTTTTTGAGACAGGGTCTCGTTTTGTAGTTCAGGCTGGCCCTGAACTCACTATGTCGCCCAGGCAGGCCTCAAACTCAGCAATCCTCTTGCCTCTGCTTTCCAAGTGCTGGGATTACAGGGGTGAGCCACCATGCCTGCCTATGCATTCATTCTTTTATGCTGCTTTGTGGTATTCCATGGTGTGACTATGCCAGAGTCTTCTTAAACACTCGACCAATGAAGGATGGATAGGTTATTTCAGAGTTTAGCTGTCATAAATTAAATAATTACTTCCAATTTATAGGCAGACCAAGCTATTTGGATGGAGAAAAGAAAAAAGTGGAGGAAATACACAAAACAGACATGAGAACCTAAACGGTTCATGAAGGCGATATTCTTCCTTATTCCTTTGTCAAAATGGTGATTTGTTCAGTGCTGCTGTTACAGTGCAAAGATAGATCTAAAAGACATTCAGTAGTCTGAAGGAAACAGAAGGCAACTTGGTACACTTTTCCAGTGCTTCCCTTAAAAATGACCCAAGTCAATACATGAAGGAATCAACTTCAGTTACCAGAAAATTCACTTTTGAGAAACAATTCATTCATCTTCTCCCTCAGGTATTGCTATGCATGAGTAGATCATATGAGCATCTCACTCATGGGTGAATGGCTATCATTTTAAAACCTCACCTTAGACAGAAAAGAAGACTTTATTAAGTTCCCCAAACATTTGTTCTTCTCAAATACGTCATCAGAAATGGGGCCAGATCAGAAGGCATTAGTGAGGATTATGATGTCACTGTAGGAAGGAAAGAAAAGCTACTCTCTTTACAACAAAGCCTCTACTGCCTCTGCCTCCCACACTGTTTCTACATCTTGTTCTCACATCCTGTCTGTGCCCTGAGCAGCCAGTGTCCTGCTTTTACTGGTCTAATTTCCTTCTCCTCTTTAAGAAGGGGAATGAAAATAACTCTTGAAACAGAGATGTCTCACAGTATATTCTGGAAACACAAGCCACTGTCAGCCTACTTCGCCTGCCTGTGTTGACTGCAGGCTGCAGCATTCCATCCTTGCCCCAGTTTCCTGGGCTTTAGATTACAGGGTACAGATTCCTATGTGTGTGACGGTGATGAAGCAGGCCCACATTCTCTATCAAATCCATGTGAATATCAGTTTTAATAAGCTGTTATCTGCTATACAAAAATTAAATATAGCTTTTTATATCTAAGGACAAAAAAAAAAAAAAAGGAAACATTGTCAAAAGGTTGGTAGTCACAAGACCCCAAACTGTGTCTGCAGAGTGCTTTCCTTGGACAAGTTCATAGCATTTCATTATGGTGCCGAAATATCACCAGGTTTCCTAAGACGTGAAGTGTGTGCAATGCCATTTTTGGGGATGCCAGCATCCTCTCACCATTGTAGAGGGAAGTGGAGATCAGGAGGTCTGCAGCAGTCTGCCCAGGCTATAGTTCAAGAAAGCCAGAGATATTCTTTAATATTCTCATCCTGCTGTTATAAGGAAGACTTATTTTTGGTGTATTTGTTGTATGAGAAAATAAACCTGAAAGTAAATTTCTTTCAAAAGGCTTCTCAGGAAAGTGGTGATGATGGAAGTATTTACACCAGGAGAATAGGCAGCTGCTGTCAGAACTCCCTTCCTCTTCCTTCTCCATTCCAAATACTTTAAAGCATTTCCCAGAAACCCTCCAATTTTTTACTGTGTATCACTTCAAGAGATCTATTTCTGTACTTTGAGCTGTAGTTTCCTTCATTATGTCTATCTACTCATATTTCGGAGGTTCTTCATAGTCTCTAGCTCACCAAAGCTTATAATTACCCTTTTCTAGTGTGGTAATGGATATATTTCTTTCTTTATTTTCAGCACTTTCTATAATTTCTAGGGCTTGTCAAAGTATACTCAGTCACTTTAAAATTAAAGCATAAGCGTGAGTACTACTACTCCTCAAACTTTAATAATCTCTTAATCATTATATTTTTAATGAAAATCTTATTTATTCATTCTTCCTATAAAGATCTCCAAATTTCAGCCATATATTTCAAACAGTGTATTAGCATTTTGGGAACACAGTTATTCTGTGAGCTAAATCCTTCCATGTAATCCTATTGGAATTTAAAAGGAAATGTCATTGCAACCTTTATTTCATATTCTTCTCTGCTGAATTAACCAACAAAATTTCTGAAAATGTTTCCTGTTCAACTTGCATTGGATACCTTTCCAAACCTTTAAAATAAATTCCTAACTCCAAGGGACATAAAGGCTGTTCTGAAAAAAATAAATATTGGTCACCACTGGGCTGGTGCATATTTTAAATTTGCAAACTCTCCAGGTTCCAGAGACTTACCAGTCTTAGAAAGAATCCTTTGAGTTGAAATATTTAAATGTCTTTGACAGTACAAGGGGAAAGACAATAGTGGAAATGAAGGATAGAACAAAAAGGCCTGTATGTGAGGAAACAGAACAGTTTAAGAGATCAAAAAAGGAGACCACTTAAATGTAGAATGTGCTGGGGGGAGGGTTAAAGATTGAATTGCAACTATTATATTATGGTAATATGAATGAATCTACTTAAAAAAAAAAAAGGTAAATGTTACCAGTTTACCATTAGGACGAACTGCTTCAAAACACTTAAACAAAGTCAAATTGCCTTTCACAATATTTCCAAGCTTAGGAAATACATATTTAAGATCAAGTAAGTACATTCTGGGATTTCAAGCATTTATAAATACATCCAACTTTACCAAATATGTAAAAATTGTTCTGATGGCTAGGCATATTTTTGTGTATAATATAAAACCAAAATTCTCCCTGGCTTTAGGCAAAATTCCCTAGGGCCCTTGTCTTTTGGAAGATACACTATTTTTCTGTTTATGTGAAAGTTGAATTTTGTAGAGTCCCTCATGTATATTTTAATATTCTTATGAATATTATTTCAAAATGTTGACATTTTAGTTTCCACCATCTGAGGTCTTTATGTAAAGCTTTCCAGGCAGATTCATTAGCATTGTCTTTTCCTATAATGAAGCAGAGGCAGAAATAGATGCTCTCAGTTTGTATGAAAGAAAACAGAAGAAGATTAAGTGATGCTGGTAGTAACGAACCAGTCTCCTGTTTGATGCTGCTAAGACAACTGGTGCTTGAAATTAGGGGAGAAATTCAGGTCAGTGTTTCCTATGCATCTATATTTACATTTCATAATTTATTAAAATTTAATTTACATACAATAGAATGCAATCATTTTAAGGGTTCAGTCTTACTAGTTTAGATAAATTTAAATAAATATCAGTATACAAACACAATTTCTCTCAAGATACAGCATTGTCCATCACTCTCACCCAACTCTCACCACCAAATACTTTGAACCCCTTATTAATAAGTTCTTCTGAAATCTACCCTCGGTAGCCACTGACTTGGCTTCCTTCACAATAAATTCATTTTATCTAATCTTGAACTCCATGAAAATGAAATCCTACATGGTGCAGGTATTTGTGCTTAACTTCGTTTTCTCAGCATAATATTTGGGGGTCATCCATTTTGCTAAGTGAAACAATGGTTCCCACTGCTGAGGAATGACCAGTGGACCTCAGTTCATCTGTTTGCTTGCTGGTGCATTCGGGTTATATCTTGTGTGCGTCTGTTATGAATGAAGATAGTAAGAACAGTTGTGTCCAATGTATATTTGTGGATATATGCTTTCATTATTTTGATTAAATACTTAGGAGTACAAATGCTATGTCATAGGCTAAGTATATTTCATTTCACAGCAAAATATCAAAATATTTCCACAATGTTTATACCATTTCAAAGCCCCAGAATTCATGTATAAGAATTTCACCAACACTTGATATTATCAGTCTTTTAAATACTGACCTTGCCAGTGATAGTGCTGGTGATGTCTCACTATTGCTTCATTTTCATTTCTAAGAAAAAGAATTTGACTATATTTCTGTGTGCTTTTCTGCAATTCACGAATCTTATTTTGGAACTGTCAGTTCAAATGTTTCCTCTGTTTAAGGTAGGTGGTAAGAATTTGTAAGAATTCTCTATATATACTAGATGTGAATTCTTCATCAGACATATGTATTCACATAAGTCTATTGCTTAACTTTTCATAAATGAAATAAATTCTTAATCATGTTTCTAATTTTGATGAAACCTGTGATGGGTTGAGTTATATTCTCCTGCCATGCAATATCTGGAATTCCTAATCCCCAAGACCTCAGAATATGACTTTTTTTTTTTTCAGTACCTGGGATCAAACTCAGGCCCCTGTGCATCCAAGGCTGGTGCCGTACCACTTGAGCTAAATCCCCAGTCATGACTTTATTTTTAAACGAGACTTTGCCAAAGTAATCAAGTTAATATGAGTTCAATACTGTAGGCTCCAATGCAACATAGTTTGTGTCCTTACAAGAAGGGCACATGCGGATGCACAAACAGATATACATACAAGATGACTGCCACACAAAGGTGGAAGGAGAGATCAAGACGGTGCAACTACAAATCAAGATATTCCAAAGATTGCCAGCAAATCACTAGAAACAAGACAACAGGAATGGGACAGGTTCTTTCTCACCAAAATCAATCAACTCTGAAAATATCTTGAGCTAGGACACATATAGCCTCCAAAATAGAAAGAAGTAAATTTCCTTTATTTAAATCACAATTTTGATGCTTTGTTATGGCAGGCTTAGCAAGCGAATGCAAGTTTATCACCCTTTCTTTCACAGGCACAGCTTTTGCAGCTTAGCAGGTCTTTGTTCTTCTCAAGGTCACTAAGATTTAGCCCCATGCTTTTTTTTTTTTTTAAATGGACATTATTTTTCCATTGCATACAGGTACACTGCGCATAGCTTCTTATTTACTGGCTTTATACTTGAATTTTCTGACACCTGAGAGAGCAATTGTTCCTTGTTATAATTTCTAAAATTAATCATAATTTCTAGTATCAAGGGGCTCTTGCCCCCTCTCTTTGACTTTAACTTGCAGCAAGTTTTATGACCAAGGTGAAAGACCCCAGGGTCCTTTTGGTTGTCTTCCTAATAAGCTGAAGATGACCATAATCAAAGTTTAAACACCAATTACTCAGTGCCCAACCAAGTCAGGTCCAGATGCACTTACCCACTTCTGTCATCTTCATTCATTCTAGGTGAGTAGTTTATGTATAGGTCAAACAGGCGTAGCTCTGGATAAATACCCTGAGTGAACTGAGGCCAAGAATATCTTCTGTATTCACTGCTAGGCCAACATACCTGATGGAAATTACTACACTTGCCTTGTACTGCAAGGTGGCACACAGCCATCACCCCTTGAGAAACAATATCTTCATGTAAGTTATTCTTATTCATCTCAGTTCTTTGCAGTTTGGAAAACAAAAGCCTTCGGAGACAATGAATAGGCTGAGAAAATAATTCAGTCAATTTCTGCTGTATGGTCTTCTTTTAGAATGGAATGCTCAGCCCCAGTGCATATGGCCTACCTGACTCTGTTACTGTAGGACAAATGCAGTGGTGCTATTTGATGACCGTGTCTGTGTGTGTGTGAGAGAGAGCCAAAACATTAACAGACTCACTTGGGGAATATCTTACCCTTGACTGACAGATGTCTCCACGTTACAGTTGGCTCTGGTCTGCCGATAGCAAGACACAGCAGGGTCACACTGCTTCCCTCGTTCACAGTGACATCCGAAGAGATGTTCATGATCTGTGGAGGGACTGTAAAGAAACACAGGAGAGAAGAAATGCCTGAGAAGTGTCCCTTCCATTTAAAAGAAATTGTTAGCCATAATAGCATGTTCTCATGATGAATATTGCCCTTAACAATAAACTTCAGGTGGCTTGCTCTGCCAAGGTTGTAGTCCTGACAACATTCATAACACACTCCTTACAGAAGAAAGGTCAGGATTATGCCCTGTTCAAGCAAATGTGTGTGTGTGTGTGTGTGTGCATGTGTGTGTGTGTGTGTGGAGTATAGGGCACTAGAAGTACAAAGATGGTCATCACTGCTTGTTTACTCAAAGACTAAAGGAAAAGAACCAATCCAAGTCTTCCCAGAGTTCTTGTCTGTCCGTGTTAGTTCTTTTAAGTGGGATCAGTGACGTGAATGGATAATCACAAGCATACCCAATGCAAGTCTCTTCCAAGAGCTCACTCAGAAAGTTACACACACTGGTCAGATATCATCTCCAGGGCATTCCAGACCTAGCACAGGGTGTGCCTTCCTAGAATTCCTGTCTTCTTGTTTCTTAATCTGAAAATTCCTACCAATCTCTTACAACACAGCCTTTAAAACTCAGTACCGTTTTCTGTGATTTCCTCAGAGTTCATTGCTTCCGCTTTGGACCCAACAAACCAGTACAAATGTCCTTGCTTTGTATGCCATCATGAGACTGTACAAATGCTACTTAACTTGCAATGAATTGTGACTCAATAAATACATCCTGACTTGAAGTGATAAGAACAAACCTGTTTGTGCATAGCATCCCAATTTTGAACACACACAACAGTGGAACATAATACAAAGTTTTCTTTACAAATTCTTGTTCCTTGATTTTTTATAGGTAACAGATACAAGTTTTATGAAAATTTTTTTTAAAAACTGTGACCTTCCACATAAACAGGCTCTTGTTTCCAGTTAACTGCATATCGTGGTTCAGCAGCAAACACAATGCACATGGCAGCTTCCCATCCATGTCCTGTGGCTGACTGGAAGGCAGCTCACCATCACCACTCAGCATAGCAGTGAAAGGGTTTACACTGCACAGCACCAGCTTAAAATCCAAAGTAAAAAAATCTGATTTCTTCTAAGATATGCTTTTGCATGGTCAAAATTCCTACATAGAATTGTTATCAGTTGTGTACTATATGTGGCATAGAGTGTAACTGTCGATAGTGTGGTATCCAGAGTGGGAGCAAGACTCTAGATCCAGACAGACCAAGGAAACTTAGCTTAGCTCCCCACCTGCTAGAAGATTTTAAAGCAATAATCTGACTTACCTCTTAGCCTTGGCTTCTTTGTATGTGAATGCAGATGTTAGTAGCAGTTAAATTTGTTATGGTATGAGGGCAAATGTGGTGTGAGGTTTAAGTGTAATAATAGTTTGGCAGAGTGCCTGTTACATAGTAAGTACACGACACACATTAGCTGCTAAAACAACAGCAATGACAACCATGATAATTACATTAAGGGCAACAAGGACATCTTTCACAAATAACTGTTTTCTTCTCCTGGCCTGGGCCCTGTCCCTGCATCTTTACTGCCATGAGTCCAACATGATCTCTGGCTTACCTCTTACTTTGTCCTACTTCCAGGCTTTACTTATCAAATTAACTCAAGGCTCAGTGTAGGAAAATATCCACACTCTTTCTGAACTCTTCTCATTTCTATTAGTCTGGTTGAGATTCTCATCACATGCTGTTGGAACAACTCCACTAGGCCTTCACCTGGAACCTTCCACATGGTCTCTTTGTGTTTTCCTGTCCTTTGGATCTCTCCCCTACATGTGGCAAAAGTAGCCATTGCAGACAACAATCTAATCATGGCTCCCCTGCTGGCACTTGGCTCCCCACAGTGGCGTGAAGGAAGCTGTCTGCTTTCTAATACCCAAGCTCACTTCCCCTTCCCTCAGCTCTCCTGCAGTGTATTAACACAGACACTCCCAGAGCTTTGCTTCCCTCCTCCTTACTTGACTCTCTTCCCAGGACAACCTGGCTCCTCCCCCAAGGGACATTCAAATGTCTCTTTCCCCCTCCTGATTCCCAGCCTCCTCTCAAGCCACAGCACAGACACCAAGCACGTAGCATTACAGGTACTGCTTCATGTCCATCTCTGCCTGGAGAGTGAGGTGCATGAGACTAAGCAGACATCACTGACAACTCTACGTCCCAGGCCTGGGCACAGAGACCAAAGGGTGCATGGTTTTTTCCTCTTTGAAAAAGGCTTCTAAGAACAGATTGAAGGGAACTCAGAAAACAAAGGAGGTACAGCTTGGGATGGAGGGTTTCCAATGCCTAGTGTTTTCTTCTCAATTTCTTTCCAAGACAAAAGGAAAGATAAGAGGGAGCTGCCTTCACATCTACAGCTACATTGAATTATTTGTACTGTTGTTTTAATTATGAATTATGAATTATCAAACAGGTTCCATGCTAGCAGACTCCAAGCCACTCTTACGTGGTGACAAAAGAGAATTATGGTTGATGCTCAATTCAAACCACTCTGCAGCTTGAAGTTTTATGCTGCTGAGACCTTCCAGGTAAGACTTTTCAAGGAGAAGCCATAAGTAACAAGCAGAACATTTGAGCTCTTAAGGGAATCCACATTAGCAAATAAATAAAAATTGCCTCACTTATAAATCTGCCATATTTTGGATTATTTCTGCATCAGGAATTGCCATGAAATTTCAGTGCACATATTTTACTGAAATACACACAGGGAAAAAAAAATAACGTACATTCTAACTACACTGAATTCTCTTGAGGAAATACTTTTACCTGTTTTTTGGGGGTTTCTAGCTTGTTAAAAAATAGTTCTGGGCTTAGAAATGTCAATACTTTTTTTTTTTTACTTCTATAAAGTCACAACTAGAGTGCAGCTTCCAAAATATTCTCAAAATAATGTCTGGTTTAGCTGTGAGTGTTAGGGCATCTGAGGGTCTCATTCTCTAGACCCTGGAGACTCCCTCGATATTAGTTAAACCCAAGTTACAGAACCACTGTCATGACAGTGTAGGGAGGCTTAGTGTATTGCACTCATAGTGGGTGAAACTCCATACTCCCCACCCCACAGCCATAGTTCCCATAGATGATAAGTCTCATCTGATAGTTGAGAAGTGCTGGATGGAAAGATGCTTATGAGATTCTATGAGTACTTTGTGTGATCACCTCACTGCCAGCATTCAGTGAATATTACCCATCAAAATAGCCCTTCTGGGGCCAGAGATTTAGTTCAGTGGCCCTGCACCTGCCTCCCAAGTCCACTTTGAAACAGGATTGTTGGGGTAAGCTGGGCATGTCCCCTGAACCCAGTGTACGACCTATTATCCCCTGCAACTCTGCAACATTCGGTAATTTTCTTGAAGGAAGAAAGATAAGTAAATGTCTTGGTCACTTTTCTTGTTGCTGAGACAAAATACCTGACCACTAAAGTTAAAGGAGGGAACGTTTAGTTAGCTCATAATTTGTACAGGTTTCAGTCCATAGTCAGCTGGCTCCAAGGTAGGGTGATACGAGGGCCACAGTTCATGACAGGAGAAGCAACAGAAACCTTATGGTCTTTCTGCCCCTTTGATCTTATCCTGACTACTGGGTTGAGCCAATCAGAGGACTGATTCCATAATCACACACTCGCACTCTCAGCATCACACACTCTAGATCCAGCCATCTTTGAAAAAGCCCCACAGAGGACAGCATGAGGTTTTGCAGGGATATCTAGACACAAGCCAAAACAATTACTCAGAAAATAATGATTATACTCAAAGACTTAACTGAAGATCAACAACTACCACATGAGTTTCCCTTCATATCAGCAGACACTTTGTCCTTGAGGTAGTTTGGTTGCATGACTTTCTCATTGATGGTGGTATCCTACAATAGGGTATTTACACAAGCTGTACAGACTGTTCATATACAATACACTATAATACTTCAAATGAGGTCATTTTAGGTAATGACAGGTAGATAGGTTACTATCTGGCTGTCTTTTTATATTTTTTATATATATAGACATGCAGATTGTATATTATCACATAGAATCAAGAATCTTGAGGAAAGAGCAATTGCCAGAGCTGGCCTTAGGCTCTGGGTCATTGTAAGACATGTACACACTCTCTAGATCTGTAGTATGACTATCTGCTGTCTAACACCTCAAATGTGTTCTTGAACCTTACCCTTCCTTTGCAAACTCTCTCTATGGATGTAGTGGAAAGCACAACTGTTCTTCCTTGTAATATCACAAATATCTTCCCATTCTCTGCTTTTCTCTACCACCTAATCCAAACCCCATACATTTAGCATAGCTACTGTAAATATCTTGCTTCTGCCCTTCTTTAGGTAAGTACTACAAAGTTCTTAGTAGGGACTGTAGGAGCATTTACAGCCCAGCCATGGCCTGAACACCAGCCCTGTCTCTTACAAGGCCTCTAAGATGGTGGCATTCTCATTTCTTGCCTTCACATTTGATCCCTTCTGCCTGGAAAGTATATTCCCATTTTTATGTCTTGTGGGCCACTCATCCTGCCCTACTGAACTGGCTGCTTCATGATGCTTAGTTGGTCTCCCTTCTCATCCCAAGGCATCCTTATTTAGTCCTTTATTGTACAACTTATCTTTGCAACTAGGTTATTCCACAGACACAGTCCTTTGTATTTATTCTTGTATTCCTGTTATACAACACATATCTTAAAACTCCCTTAAATGTAATGCATGGGTACATAGGCTTAAACTGATTGTCTTAAAATATGTTGAGAGTTTCAGGAAGAGGAAAGGGTCAAATCTCTAGGATGCAAAATGTTCAGCACCTTATTCTTCAACTACATAATTGTTCTTTCTGGAGTTAGTTTTAATGTTCCTTCCTCAGAAGTCTTTGCTAGTGACCCCAGAGCCCGCCACACTGTCCATATATAATTCAGTTCTTGTTCTAATCTTTCCTTAACCTTTACATTTTCCTCTATAACATTTGTATAGTTCTGCGCTTTTGTATTCATTGTATTTTTTGTCTCTTTGGCTCTTGAAATTATAGACTTTGTAAGCTACTATCAGCCTGGTACTTAGAGCTATGCTTGACGCATGATAAGGTTTGTGAGTAAGTAAATGCCTATTGTGTAAACTGTGTTGCACAAAATATTGTATGATTGTGAGGAAGCAAAGTCAAGTTAGAAAAGGCTCTCTGGAAAACACAATGTTTCTTTGTGCAGAGCTAAGTAGGGACTGTGATCCTCGATAGACTAGCCCAGCTCTGCATAATGTGCAGTACATCGCTACATGTGATAGAGGGGAAGTGACACATGAGAGCCGTGTCCTATGGCTCAGATTCTGGAGTCCAAAAGGCCTGTGTGACCTTGGATGGCTGTGACTTCGTCCCTCTGGATCTTTGCTCCTTATCTGTGAGGAGTGGATGGCAAACCTTATGTCTCCAGGTTGCTATGAGAATTGAATGAGAATGTATGTATACATGGGGACTGTGACCGAAACAAGTAAGTACTTAATACATGTTAGCTGTAATCATTCTTTCTATATGGTCTTTGTCCATATTGTTTATACCCTTAGAATCAGAGAAATGGCATTATCTGTAACTGCTCATTTTCAAACTTTTAATTCCTTTAACTTCATGTCAAATAGTGAATGGACTTGGATAGCTGGGAATAGAGATTCCTTATATTAAATATATTAAATATATTAAATAATTATGTAAAGTGGTTAATTACATTGCATGTGTTAAATTATATATAATGTCATATATAATTATACAATATAATCTATATAAATATTATTAAATAAGGTATATCCTTATTGGTTAGTAATTATGAAGATATATAATTACTAATAGTATGGTATATTATAGATAAATATTTAATATATACCTATATATTACAGTGGTGCATTGCTTCACAAATACTTTGGTTGGCAAACAATTTGGTTCACAAGCAGACACATTTAGGAAAATGTTGTTTTTCTTTGTGAACTCCATATCGGTTGATGAACACTACTGCAAACATCTTTCCCACAGAACATGAACATGAGCACCTTTTCCTGAATCATGGAATGAATTCAGTTCATGAGCCAAAGTACCACTGTATGTAATATGCATATGTAATTTTGTACAAACATAAATAATGTGGAATTTTAGTAAACACAATTGACCTGGCTCTTACAGTACATATTCACAACTCATGGCTAGTGTCTTCCTCTTAAACTCAGTTGTGAATTCTGAGCAAATGAATACGCAGGGCAAATATCCCACACAGGCATGAAGAAAGCACTTGACTCTTCCTTCTCTCCTTCCTTAGTGGGTAAGAGGAACAGGGTACAGGGCCCAGCTGCACGCTGCTCTGCAGAAATCTGCACCCCTTCCCAACGTCGAGTGCAGAAGCACAGAGCTAGAGCAGAACACAGAGCTGACGTCTACTCCTCGAGGGCTCGCCCTGCCCAGCAAGGCCAGACATCCAGTGTTCTGAGTCACGTAATTAGCAATCCTCCCATATAGCAAATGTTCTTGGCATCTTTCTGTTATTTGATCCTGATGACATCTCTGAGGTATACATGAGAAGGTGAGTGATCTGAAGACTGCACATCTGGATGCTGGGACCTGGTTCTGGGTCTCAAGGCCAGCACCACCAAGATGCTGCCACATGATGAGACACTGACTTTGGGGGCTCACAGTCCTGACTCTGGTCCTGTATGTGCTATACTAACTAGATGCCTGTTTCAACTGAAGTCCTCTGGATCTTACCCATTTCTTCTAGGAAGTGAAGCTCAGATACCACGCCAAACAGGAGGTGCTTAGGGGAAGTGGATCATATTCTTACTAAATGTTTAGACATATCCTTTGTCTACCTTTAAGAATTTCCACACCGGTGAGAATTTTGGCGAGTGTTTTTTTTTTAATTGCAAACTCAGAATAGGAATTCACACTGTTAAAAAGTCTCCAAGGGGAACTCAAACTGAGGCTAAAATGAGGAGCCAGGTCTACACGCCAGCATGGGGCTTCTGTTTTGAACTGAGTCCTCATCAGTAACTCAGAGTTGGCCAGCCTCTTTTCTGATGCTCAGTGCTCTGCCCAGAAGGCCTGCTGTCACAAGAGCTGGCTGGCCATGTCCTCTCTGCAGAGGTCTCACAAGGACAGTCATCCTGCCTACTCTTAAGACTGCATAGTGTACTTAAGACTCCAACACCAAACCAAAACAAAACCAACCGACAAAGCAAAGCAAAAACCTCTTAGGGTCACTGAGGCTAAAATCTGAGTGCCATTTCTTTCCAACTCTTTCCATTTTGATTTTTGAAAAACTAATTTGAGCCATTAAGGTTCAGCTTCCTTGACTGTAAAATGGGCATACAAATATTTGCCTCACAGGGATGTGGAGATTATATTAGAGATAATGGTTTCGAAGAGAATTAAATAGCTATTATTATTGTTTTCACTTTAATGTTATTATGCTCAGGGAATAACAAAATATTAAAAGGCCATATGGAAGCTAATAGAAATAGCAAATGCTTTTCATTACAGTTTGAAATACTCTGGGCTAATTTATAAAAATAATACAGTAAAGCTTTTAAGGATCCAACATTTTAATCTTGAGGTATTACTTTTCTGCATTTTAATGGGGAGTTTATTTCTTAAACCAAAATATATTTGGAATTATGTTGCTCATGCTAGGCTATTTTGTGAAATATTTTGCATACACGAAGTATGATAGCAGTGTGTGAAAAAGCACTATGTGATGTGTAAAGAGAGAGAAGTTGAATCATCTCTTCTGCAACTGTGTGATCCATCAAAATCACTTAGCTCATCTGGCCAGTGCTGTGTGTACAATTACATGTGCACTTTGCATGTATGTGTGTTGTTGTCATTTATTTGTCTTAATTAGCTTGAAAATGAAGGAAACTAACTATGTATTCTCAAATCTCCTCTATTCAAAAGCTCCGTAAATTGATGATGTTCCAGCAACATAACAAGCTGAATGTGTTGGTTACCTCTAGGAATAAGGACATAGCATTACCACCAGCAACAAAAAGTGGCTTACAGTTATTTCTTTGAGCCTGGCATAATGTGTTGCTGTAGCCTGTTTTATTTGATCATCAATATGGTCATAGGGAAGGTTAATTATTAAGAAGCAACACAAGAATAGGCATATACATTTAGGAAATAAAAAGGGAAATTCAAAAATATATGCAAACACTCATTGTTCATTCCTTTTCAACGAGGTATAGAGATGATTCCATGACAAAAAAATAGGTTTCAAAAAAATTTTTCTGGGACAATGTGATATCACTAGCAAAAGAATGTGTTTGGACTCCACCTTTGCATCACACAAACAGAATTTAGTCATACTGGATCAAAGACCTTAATTTTAAGGTCTTAATTTTAAGAGCTAAAACTGAGAAGAAAACATAAACAAAATTTCTATGATCTTTGATTAGGTAGCAGTTTCTTTGATATAACATGATGAGCATAAAGGACAAAAGAAAAGTAGGTAAATAAGACCTTATCCAATTTGAGGAGATCTAAAAATGGCCAGTATGCACAGGAGAAGATACTCAGCATCATTTACTGACCAGATGCACACAAATCAAACTCACAATGACATTCCCCTTTAAACCCACTAGGACAGATGTAGTAAAAATGACAGAGTAACAAGCTTTGGTGAGCATGTGAAAGAATTAGAACCTTCTCATTTACTTCTGTTAAGAATGCAAAATGGTATATTGCAACATTAGCAGACAGACTTGTTCAGAAGGTAGAGTTACTAAACAATCTAGCAATTTTAATCCAAGATATATGCACCCTCAGAATGAAAATGCAGATCCAAAAACAATGTATGCACAGATTTTCATATCAACATTATTTGTAATGACAGAATGCTAAAACAATCCCAGCATCTATCAAAAGATAGATGAGTAAACAATATATATATATATATATATATGCATATACAATAGAATGTTATACAGTTATGAGAAGAGGTACTGATTTGTCTCTCACATAAATGAACCATTATATTTAGTGAAATAAGTTTGTCAAAGAGAAGTGTGTGTTGTATGTTTTGATTGGTATGGACTAGAAGAACACAAACATTCAGAGACAGAGAGCATAATGGCTGTGCTTTCTGTATGAAAGTTGCCAGAGGATAAAAGATGAACAAATTAGTAGTGACTGGTACTAGGTTGAGTTTTTTTCTTTCTTGGTTGGGATAATGAAGGTTTTTCTACAACTAAATACTGGTGATTGGTGGATAGCTTTGTGAATATACTGAAAGCCACTGAATGGTGTATTCTAAAGAATGAGTTATAAATGTTGTGATTTATATCTGCAAAAATTTAGAAAAAGTACCAGTCACAGCTATTTAGCTCTGGAGAGGTAAAACCAGCAATTCTTACACTATCAAGAAAGAAGGCAACATAACACATGTGGGTTTTTTTTTTTTTTTGGAGACAGGGTCTCACTTTGTAGTTCAGGCTGGCTCTGAGCTCACTATGGAGCCCAGACAAGCCTCGAACTCAGCAATCCTCCTGTCTCTGCCTCCGGAGTGCTAGGATTACAGGCGTGAGCCACCACGTCTGGCTCACATGTGGGTTCTCTGAAAATATCTTCTTATCTCATTGACAGTTCACTGTGTAAGACTGATAGAATCTTGACATAGTTGGAACTCAATGTCCCACAAAAGTCACGTGAAAGGCTTGGTCTCTGTACAACACTACTGAGAGAGGTAGACACTTTGGGCAGAGGCCTTCTGGAAGTCCACGTGGGCTGTTTGCTAATTTCCCATATACTTGGTGCATGCTCATAATCCTAGACCTACAACTGTCTGTTCTGACCCAATGCTTTCTTCCTCATACACCCACCTGGTCAAACCCTTCTCAGCAGAAAAGTGAAATTAGGGTAGAATACCTTCTCTACCATCTCTTTCCATTCTAGACATGACTGAAAGCCATGTCTCATGATTGCTTAGTGATACTGACTTAATATTTTCATTTTTAAACATTTGTTGAGTGCTTACTAAGTGCCAGGCATTACTGTGGGAGTAGAAGAGTAAACATATAAGGCCCCTCACATAAATTGCAGAGTTGAGGGTTTAACATTTGTAATTACCATTCTGGGTGTGGTGTGAAGATCATGCTCTATGGTAAGCCAGAACACAGGCTGGTCTCAGTCACTGGATTTAAAGAGCAGTTTGTTCTGGAAAGAGACAGGCAGAATATTCAGCCTTTAAAAAGCTCTATAGTGATGGAGAGTTTGGTTCTTTTGGGTGATTGGAATCCTGCACGTTGTGGCCGGAAAGGCAGCCAGAAGTCACAAACTCTTGGAAGTAACACTAAGGTTTGAAATCTCTATTATGTGAGTGAGAGGAGAGGATGGGAAAACACTTGTGTTGGTGACGGTGATGATAGTGGTGATGGTGCTGGAGAATTCAATGAGGACAGCCTAGGTGGTGGTGATGGTATAGAGGAGATGATAATGAGGGTGATCAGATGGCAGGAGTGGAGATGATCATAGTGAAGATGGTAGATGAAGATGATGATGATGGGGATGACATTGGTGATGATGGTGTTCCTTGTCATCAAGAGAGAAGACAGACTTCCACCGGGGGATGAGCTAAGTCATACCTGGCAACCATCTAGAAAGAAGCCTGGAGTGGAGCGGGGGGGCAGTGGAACTGCTGGTAGGTTTTCCAGTTACAAAATGGTAGCAACTGGGACACAGATGGTCACAGAAAAAATGGGCAGATATGGAAGAAACATTTTGGAATAAAAGGAATAGCTTGGGGGATCAATAGTGTGTGTGTCAAAGACCTTCTCATGCTGTCCTGTTCATCCCTGGGACCATATAATCAAGGAAAGTTACTTGCTCACTCAGTATCCCAAGGGCCTCCCAACTCAAGGTTTGTGTCTAGGTGTTCAGTCAATATGTGACGGGATTAACTGTTAGTACACGTAAAGTTTCCAGGAGATACAACCTCTCTGGACCCAACTAGGGCATCTGGTCAGCTCTTGTTAAGCAGTCTAGACTTACGCACTTTCTTCACAGAATAACTTTGAGCAAATTACTTGAATTCTTTAGTCCTTGTTTCTTAAACTGGGAAACCAGATAGTAACTGTATTTAATGCATAGGGTCACTGTGTAGAATGAATGTTAAAATAGCATAAAGACTTTTGTCATGTTGCCTTGTACATAGCAAATGTTTATATTATGGACTTTTTGTTTTACTTTTAGAATTTTTTTTTCCCACCAATGACTGTCATTTACTGAGGACTTGTAACTGCTACAGAACTTGGGAAATCTTGAAGATATAGATACTTTCCTACACTTTGATCCAAAGGTCTATGCTACTATGGGAAGATAGAGGATAAATCTGAGCTTGGGTCTCATTTTCTATTACATAAATAAGAGCAGTCAGTGTTCATGGTAGGAGAATGATACTGATTTTCTGACAATACTGTGGCAATGAATAAATGAGTAGGCAAAAATATACTTTAACACTAAAAAGTGGTATAGAATGATCATATAGGATTGTCACCAAAGAAAATAAAATGTATGTGCTGAGTTCCATGGGTTCCATTGGCTCAAATTCAACAAAGTCTGACTCTGGCTTTGGAGAGTGGCACTCAATGCCATGTGATTCATAGCACACAGATTTGAACATGCAACATGCAAGCTTTCTGTAGACAAGTCAGTATTATATACTCTTCCACCATTTGACATTTTATCATGCTGAATCCACAGAAGGAATTTTTAATGTAAAAAAATATGTGTAGATTTCAATGCTTAAGAGAGTCAAGTATTTTCCCTAAATATAAAATAACACATAGTTCTTATATAGGTCTTTGTTAAACCTTCAAATTGTTCTGGAATTCAAACAAACCTGGTAATTTAGGAAATAAGGACAGTGTCCTCATTTTCCTACACTGAGAAAGGTGTAAGGGTGTCTGTGGGTGAATATCACTGATAAAAACATGATAACTGAGTCTCATTACAGCCAAAGACAAGTCTCATATTTTAGCATTTTTATTAAAGCTTTTTAAATTACTGAGTGTCTGGTATATTCAATACCAGCCTAAGTGATTTATATTAGTCTATCCCTAGATACTCCATCTAATAAATAACTTGGCAATCTCCTAACCCATAAATATCCCTAGCCCCAGCAAAAAGCAATTAAAGCACATTTAAAAAAAAATGGTTTCCCAGCGAACCAGGCTGCAATGCCACTGGACCCTTCCAATGGGGTAATTCACACCCTGTACCTGGGGTGGGTCAGGTCTCCTTACTCACCACCTGCTTTCCAGGAACTGATGCTCCCATTCTTTCAAAAAGCAAGGCACATGCGAATCTATCTTTAAAAGTTTAACATTTCCAAATGGAGAGAGATTTTTAACGCGCAAAATATTATCGCCAGCACCAAGTGTTCAATAATATTCTAGACAGCTTAGGATAAAAAATTGGGCACAACACTTTTGGGAATGAGCTGTGCCAAAATGTTTAAAATACGTTAAATACAAAGGCAGATGGCTAAAAGGTTATTAGAGCTTCCAGTGTCACCAGCCTAGAAAAGATTTCAGGTTAATGAGGTTCAACCAGTAGCCCAGTAAAAAAGACACTGATATTTATGATAGTGGCTTCAGGTTCAAAGATTTCTGCTGCAAAAGGAGTCCACTTTCCCTGAAAACCTCCCCACTGGCCTTTTCTAAGCCTCTACGGCTGTCTGAGAGGGAAAGCTGGCTCCTCGCTTCCCACCTATAAATGAGTATACTCTGTGTGGCATACACCACACCAGCGGCCAGACAAAAGAGGAAAAGCCACACAGCAATGTGTTTCATTATACTCTGGAAGCTGTGGGGACGCTGCCTTACATAGAAATTGATTTCCCCCAACTGAGTTGTGGACAGGGGTCTCGCGATTATAATTCCAGTGAGGCTGTGGAATACTCGTCATGACTTCAGGGTCTTGCAGCCTTTAAATCATCTTAATTGGATTCATTTTTAATAATGTTTTTCTTGCCTTAAATACTATTTCCCAGATGATTGCCACATGCATGTTACTGGACAAAGGGAACAGTTGCCTTTTATATAATTTCACAAGTCACAAGTGCCTGATAATCCATGATGTACAATCCTTGCTGCTCCCAGGTGCAGCAGGACGGTACACACACATCAGGCAAAAGTAATGCACTGGACTTGTACTAGATTATAGGGCTGTGATGTGGGTAGATCTGTGAATATACTGTGTCTTTCCTTTTATTTCTTATGACGGAGAAAGAACACAAGTCAAGCTTCAATTTCATAACTAGTATAAGAAGATCTAAGTAACAAAAGTGATGCTCTTAGTGGAGAAATTATTCTCTTACTTTTGTAGAGTGGAATATTCCTCTTGTTTCTTATAAAGAATAGATTTGCTATATCCAAGTGCCCAGTACTCTCTGTCAATGACTCTGCAAGGTGTATAATACCTTCTTTCCAGATTCTTTCACTTACTCTTTGAAAGGTTAATAGTTACATGATTCCATCAACAAACTTCTTTTAAAAGTATTGAAAAAGTATTCAAAGACAAATTTTATTCCTACCTATACATTTCTCTTTATTCTCACATAATCCTATAGTTTGCATCTTGTTTTTTAGCCAATATTTATTTATACAAAACAATTATAAATAAATATATACAAAGTACAAAACATAGCAGGGCATCTCTATTGGCATTTGGAAATTTATAGAACTATATTTTATAAATTTTCAGAGTTTACTATTTCTTGTATAGAAGCATTGTTTGGGTTGTGATTCTGACATGGGTAAATTTTTAAAGTTTAAAAAATGTATTATAGTGAAAGAAACATTGTTATAAATAACACAGAATAACACCCCACATATACAATGTAAAGGCACTCTTCCCTTGTTGTTCCTTTTTCTGGAGCAGCTCTGAAAGTGCTTTCTTATGCATGTCTTTAGTTGCACTGTTTGGGCTGACTCAGCACCCTAAACTGATGCAAAATGTCTATTTGTCTTGGTGTTTTGATTTGAGTAAGGAGTTAGAAGTGGTGCCAGATCCAGTAAGTAATGAGGTTTAGGACACACAGTAATGTTTTTATTTAGCAGAAATTGCAATTAATTTCTTGAATTAATTACGGACATAGAGGCTATTGAGAAATAACACAAAGGACGGCTTCTAGAAATGCTTCAGATGGGCAGGAATGGTGCAATGTTTATTGGAAGTGAGGGGGAAAATTGTGAGGAGCTTTAATGGTGTTCTGTCAACTTTCAATATATTTTCTGATTACAGCTTGTAGCTCTATCTAACTGGTGTCCTAACCATAGCAGAGTGAGCTAATTTCAATTTCAACACTTGGCTGTTTTGATGTCACACAAGCTGTGTGAAAGTGCATGTCTGGGAAAAAGTACCTAAATAGAAACTGGTTCAGAATATAAATGTGTCTATAGTTAGGATGATTGTAATAGACTTTTACTATCATTCATATCCATCAATAACTTGAGACCACTTATCCCTTCCAAGTCTGGTCAACAGCATATATCTCTAACCTTTGGAATTTCTGTCAGTTTGATAAACGAGGAATGGTATTTCTGTGTGATTAGGGTTTCACCAGTGCATCTATATAAGGGTGATATGTGCTATGTTCTAGGAACTCTCTGCTCATGTCTGTTGGGCAGGCATCTCCATGCCCTTTTAATAAGTCATCTCTCCTTGACATCAGTTAGGGTTAATGGACTGTGTCAGCTCCAGCCCCACCTCTGGGTATCACCTAGATCTGCTGCATCCTGGCTCTGACCATCCTCAATGACTTGTACTACAATTTTTACTCACCTACAAAATAGACACTCAAGTAATTCCCACAGTGTAGGATGGTTGTGAGGAGGAAGTGAGTTTGTTCACATAAAGAGGTTAGAATAGTGGGAGTCACCTGGTCAGGTATGCCTGCTCTCACCTGCTGCTCAGGACAGGGCTCTCATAGTGCTCTCTGTCCACACTTGGAATTCCATCTTTTACCATGAGGTGGAAGGGAAGCCCTCCATAGATGGATTCAGGGTGGTAAATGGTCTCCACAGACACACACACACACACGTACACACACACACACACACACACACCTGTACACTGCCACTTCTCAAATACATTAGTGCATACACAAAGACCACACTAAGTGTATGTCACTAGAAGAAACATAGAATTCCATGGACTATAACAAGACGAACAGGTTGCACTTATACTTGGGACACAGGCAGTAAGTAGCCTCTGTCGGGCCATACTTTTATCTGAGCTAAAATTGATGGAATGTTTTCTTTGAAGGGTACAAGGGAGGAAATAGTAACTTGAACAGGAGAAAGTATGATCATTAAAGGAAGAAAAGGGTGAGCGAGGTGACCAAGCTGATCTTGACACACAGGCACTGAGGCTTTCCCCAGACACTCCTTGTCCATCAGCCTGATAGAGAGCTGAGAGGACTAGGCTGAGTGCATCTTAGAGAGGGGAACAAGTGTGCTGTGTTTAAGGTGGAAGAGGAGAAGATGGTCTCCGCCAGCGGCAGAGACTCCGGCTGTGTGAACAGCCAAGGTCCAGTCCAACAGAGAGGGACACATGGTACTTACAGGGAAGGTAAGATCTCCCTCTAAGTGCGCTGTCCAGGGCTTCATCAGATTTATTTTCTCTAGGAGAAAGAGAATCTACTATACTTCTTATTGGAAGGTCTTTTGTTTGCTGTTTTTTTTTTTGTATTTTATCTCCAAGTTAAAGGAAATAAATAAATGTCTCCTAACTCTGTGACATATATAAGTTAAAGTCTCCATGAGGAAGAGTGTCTGACCCAACATCCTGATGTGACACTGTGCTAGCTAATGACCACAGAGGACTTCATGACCCAGGGAGGCGGCGGGCAATGCACACAGGTAGGTTCCCAAACGTGGTCCTCTAAAAATGGAGGATGGATTTTCAATGGATAGGAAATGGACACTTAAAATGAGAGCCTCCACTGGAAACCTGCTGTAGTAATTATCAAGGCAACAGTAACTCACTATGATCACAGACTATGCTACTGAAAGTGCCAAAGCAGACACACAGTCTGAATTACAAAGGTGCCTGTGTTCACCCATGGAAACTCAGAATGGTCATCCTGTCGACTCTTCCCTGGACCACAACTCACTGACCAACCAACCATGCAGGGGGTGGGTGATAGGCTGGAGAAAGGGACATGAATGACTGGGATAAAAAGACTGAAGAGAAGAAAGTAGGGCCTAAGGGAAGTGTATCAAAAAAGAGAGTGGGTATTTTTAAAAATTGGATCTGACTTAGAAATAGGTGGCAAATTCCTGTTGCCCTTCTTCCCTTTCTCATACACTAACCTGCCCTGCAAAGCAAAGGGGAATAAAAATTGTGGGGCTTTTATCACCCTAGGATGGCCTTTTGAAGGAGGAGTGCCACACCCCCCAGCTCACTGGCGTTTATTTGCCCACCCACCCCACCTAAGAGGCACCTACAAGCTAAATAAGACAAGAAAACAAATACTGACAACAATTTATCAGAAAACAGTATTTTTTCAAAGGCCACAATCTGGAGCCACACAAAGAATGAATTTGTTTCTATTCAGTTCTCTAAAGCTATTTAAAAGTGGAGAGATTCTCAGGGATCTCCAATTTAGAGAGAGATACCTAATTCCCAAAACTAAAATGAACTACCTCATGATTCAGATTCAAATTAAGCCAACAGCCAACGTCCCTCAGCAGGCTACATCCTCCATCTCTTTTTCAGGAGACCTCTGTCACCGTCTCATTTCCCCCCTTTCTTTAGCTTCATCTATGCGTAGACCCTCTATGTAAAGTGGCTAGTGTAACTAGAGCATGGACATTCCAGTTCTGATTGGTACAGTGATGTTGTCTCTGTCTTCTTCCTTATGTAGAAAAGGTATCCCGAAGTAATCTTATGTTAACCAATTATTTTCCTAGTGTTCTGTGTCTCTGTCCTCGCCTTACAAGGCAAACTGCTTTGAAGGAATCAATCTCCTTTTATAATGTTTCTGATTTCAGTAGCACTTAGCTGTCTGAGAAGCCAGGCTCCTCTGTTCTGCTCATTTAAAGTGTTACCTGATTTTAGAATTTTAAAAAAGACAAATAAATATTTAAACTGCATTGTGGTAATTTTGCTTCGACACTAAACCACTGATTTGTGCCCCAGTGTGGCTGGTTAACCAGCCCAACTGTACTACAACCGGGGAACAGGTGAAGAGAGACAAGCATCTTTGTGCATTCCTATTGGGTTTTGCAGGCTTCCCATGAGTCTGTCCTCCTTATTTGTAGGGCAGTGGTGCTCAAAGATGAGAGGTACTCAGTCACCAGGGAGGGCTTGCCAGACAGTGGAAAGGTCTGGCAGTAGCCTTCCCCAGCTCCGATTCACAGGCCTGAGCATCTCCATTTCTAACAGGTTCCCAATTGACCAGGAGATGCCACTGTTCTGGGGACTAACACTACCTAGAAAAGCAAGGAAGAAGCACAGTCGGGAGTGAGGTATAATTATAAATTGCATAGACCTTGCATAGGCCCACTCTTCATTCATATGACTTTGCCTCTGAAGAAAGAGGACACCAAAAGATGGAAGTGTTCCTTCGTTACGGAGTCCCTCTCCTTCCCTTCTGATATTGCCCACCTCAACCTCTAAGTTGGTACTCAGTAGGACTTCAGTTTTATTACTTAATTTTTACAAAATAAGATAGAATTTTAAGTACTCCAAAATGCAATAAATGATTCTATCACTCAATTCATGTATTTAATTTTCTGAAAGAGATGGAGACAGACTTTTATATTCACAAACCCATGGACACAGTTATTTTTCCCTGTGTCCAGAACATATTTACCTCTTTTCTTCCATTCACTAAACCCCTACTCATCTTTTAAAATATTTTCAGGAATCAGTTTCTCTCTGTAGCCTTTCTTGGATCTCTCTAACCAAACTGAATTAAACATCTGACTCTACCTCTCTACCCTGTGCCTGCTTCTATTGATGTATTTCACACAACGAATTCAACTTACAGTCTTTACCTATTTGACATTTGTGATAAATGGGAAGCAGTTGTTTGCCTCCCTAATGGAGAGTAACCACTTGAAGGCACGTTTTGTCATTCCCAATACCAAGCACAGCATCCTCACTTAACAGACACACGATAATTGTTTGTGGGGCTTAACTGAGTGGTAGACTTGGAATCTTGCAGAAATAAGTTGCTGGTTTAATAGGCTTGGTTATTTGCTTTTCCCTGGAGACATCCATTTATTCCTAAGTCATTGTGGACAAAAGATTAGAATAAAGAAAAGAAAAGAAAAGAGAGCTATAAAATCATCTTCGGACAAGTGACACCCACAGGGAAGACCAGTAAATTCACCAAGAAAGACTACTAAAAATGCTGGAATCACAGAAGAGCATATCTGGGTGGCTTCTCCATGAGAAGGAGAACTCTAACTGTTTAGAATATGATGATAATCAAGATGTGATTAAATATAATTGGGCATTCCAGGCAGAGATGCCTAGAATGCACTTTTAACAAAATATATGAATATAGCCCGAAGTTAAAAGGAAGTTTGAGTGCCAAGAAAGGAAGGTCAGTTATCAGGAAGACTCACTCACTCAGAACATCTCATTATCTGATAATGTGTATTTCTGTACATTTTCCCCAGGTCTCCCCAGCTTCTCACTTCCCAAATGCTCTGCCAATCTGACTTCACAGATGAAAGTGCCTGAGGTTGAATTGGATCTATTCTGGCTTTGAATGCAAAATGAAAATAGAAAAGGTATTAATTTGGGAGCCACCATCCAATCATCTTTCTGCTCTCTTTCCCCATCTTTCTCTTTGCCATCTCAGCCCCAGTCCCGGGGTCAACGGAGAGCTGGTGGGGGTGGGGGTGGGGGTGGGGGAGTGGCCTGCCAATGGGCTCTGTGGGGAAGACTGTGCTCTGCTGGGACTTTCTAGCCTGTAGATGTTACAGCAAAGGAGAAAGTACGGGGACCTGAATTTTAGATTTTGTGTGTGTGTGTGTGGGTGGGGGGTATGTGGTCCTGGAGAACAAAGCCAAAGCCTTTATACTAAGCTACAGCTTCAGCCTACTTTTCAAAATTTGAGACACATCTTCACCAAGTTGCCTGGCTGTTCAAAATTGTGATCCTCTTCCTTAAACTCATCAGAGTGCAAGGATTACAGGTCTGCATCACCACACCTGAGGAAGTCTGGATTCTCAAACTTGAAGGTGAAACAAACTGCACCATCCTCCACCTCTGACAACTATCAGCTCCAATTTCTTTGGTTCCAAGTCAGATTTCCATCCCACAGCCACCAAACTGATTCTGAAGTTCATCTGGCTTTAATCTAAGTGAGAACAAAGATACAAGGTCTTTTGGTGGGTTCTGCTTCACCCTAGAGGCCCTCCCATGAGCAAAGTATTTCTCTTTAACATCGTGTCTAAGGGAAATCTCTTAGGGATGGACCAATCTCAGGGAAAAGAGCAAAGAAACCATTAACAAGTTACTACCAAAGAAGTGAGAAGCCAGCTCATTCCAGAGCATAAAGGGCACACTCAGGAAGATTCCATATGTTATGCTGGGCATAGTGGTGCCTGCCTGTAATCCCAGCACTTGGAAGGCCTAAGATCACTGCAAGTTTGAGGCCAGCTGGAGCTACATAGTGAAATTCTCTTTACTAAAGTAAAATTGAATTAAATTTTTAAAAATCCTTATATTAGGGACAGACAGTGACTGGTCACAAAGAGGACCCGCTGCAACTCACTGGGGACAGTGGGGTCTTCTGCCAGTTCTGTAAAGTACTAACCTACCTGAGGACATATCAGCTGGCAGCATCCTTTCTTCACATTATCACACCAGAATCTTTACTTTAACACTGCAAGTCACACTCACACATTTTGTGCTTTGGATTGGATTTGAGTGTGTTCCCCAGGCTTACATGGTAGATGTCTCATCCTAGAGTGAGAATGCAGAGGTTATGGAACTTTTAGGAGATGCCACCTGAAGAAAGGCAAGATCATTGGGCACTGGGCCTCACAGGTTAGTCTTCTTGTCACAGAGTAGGTCAGTTTCACAGAATGCATTGGAACAAGTAAAACTGGCTCCCTCTGCCATCTCTTCATCTTGCTGTTTCACCATGCAATCTCTTCTCTATGTACCCTGGCCATGATGATGCCATCCACCAGGAGTACCTTTGCAGGGACAAGGAGATGGCAGCAACACATAAACCTCTTTTCTTTATAAATTACTGAGTCTCAAGTATCTTTTGATAGCAAGAGAAAATGGACAAGACTTCCAAATATCTCAAGCCTCTCTTAAGAGTTCCAAGTAAAAAGGAGCACTCTGTAAATTCCTAACACATTAAGCATCATGCCCACTGTAAAGAGTTTCCATTAAAAGTTTAAAAAGGGGGAAAAGTTAAACCTTTTCCCTTAAGAAAAGATTGGAGAGAGTGTTTCTGTCTTGGAAGTGCACTGTGAACTGCTAGGTTGCCCATGACAGTAACAACCCTGTTCACATTATAGGTCCCCGAGAGCTACTTTCATGGGAAGCCCACAAGTGTTAAGTGATCCATAAAAAATGGTATGCTTATTGGATAGTTAAGCCCAGCACTATCTACTGAGAGGCTATAGGACCAAGACTGGAACTGCCAGAAGAATCCTGTTTCATGTATTTGTAAGACTCACTTGAAAGAAAACCCTACATTTTAGATTGGGGGAATCATCCAATATAACTTAACTTAGATTTAGCTTCAGAGGTGGCTCAGTCTCCAGAATTGCTATAGAACTCTCCTAACTGACAAATCCACAGCCTGATGAGGAGAAGAGAGAGAAGAAGGTGCATGGGCTTGCCAAATTAAGGGAAGCTAGGTCCTTCATCTGTGGGTCTGCTGTGTGCAGCATTATGTATAAGACATTGAGAAAGGAGATAAAGAAAAGGAGGTTTCTTTACAATGAGAATATAATGAACCTTGAAAACTATATCCAAACCTCCCTCAATTTAATAAAGTTATATCTAATAGTAAGAGGACCAAATATATCCTAAAATGGGTATGATATTACTCAAAAGAAGCAAAGGTCTTCACTTAATTTTTCTTTGGGAATTGCAGCCTGTGTTAGCTTTCTATCACTGGAACAAAATATTGGAATAATTAGCTTTTCGGGAGGAAAGGTTTATTTTGGCTCACCAATTCAAGGGTTTTGGTTTTATATTCAGTTAGCTGCATTGATTTCAAGCCTGAAGCAACATATCACAGCAGAAGTTTCTGGTAGAAGTCTCTGCTCACCTCATGGCAGTCAGGAAGCAGAGGGAGAGAAGAAGGGGCCATGGTCCCAATACTTGCTTAAAGGGAATGCCCCAGTGACGTCACTTCCTCTTAGAGCACCACAGGCTGGTGAGTAAACCTTTACTACAGGGGTGGGGGGGCACTTAGCTGAGCCATAGCACAGGTCTATCCAAAGTTCAATAAAAGAACTGAGAACATTTTGAGCTTTTGAGTTGTTACAGAATCATAAAATGATGAAGCTGAAAAGAATATGAGAAATCACCCAGTGATTCAATCCCCATGAGGTACAAATGAAGAAATCAGAATTCAGAGACAAAATTCTTGTACAAGGTCACATGGACAAGAAAGCATGCAGGATCTAATCTCTTTCTCCACCCTCTAGCAGCAGAACAGAAATGTCCTAGCAATGTGAGAAAGCAGAGATAGCTCTTCTAAGTTTCAAAGAACAGCTCTGACAGGGGCAAATACACATTTCTCACCAGCATTAAGGTCAAGGAGAGAGCCTAGCCTTCTTCTTCCATGGACACATGCTAAACAGACTGGGCTGCGGGTGACACTGTGACCATCTGGATAACAGACCTTCTGTTAGCTTTTGACTGCTGCTCCTGGGTTAAACTCACTCAAACTAAGTACTACTGGAAAGGAGAAGTGTGACTGGAGCAGGGCCTTGATTCTTGCAGGTGGGTCCAGGTACCACTTTTCCTCTAAACTATCCTGAAGCTGGAATTTTACATGAAATCCTTCAAGGAAAGGCATGTGCTTTCCTCTCACAAAATTAGTGCATTTCTAAGTGTCGGTCGGTGCTTCCTGGCTAAAAATGAGGTATGGAGAAAGATATTTCTTAAAGTTCTGTTCTTACACTACTCCACTTGGTATCAGTTAAAAGAATATAGATTAAAAGTAATAAAATAATAGTAGCATTTTTGACCTTTCTTATTATCTCCATAGATGCTGTTCTGTTCCTAAGTGCAACACACAGGGAAAGCACCACATTAAACTTGTGGGAGCTGGGAAGCAGTTTAGATTCCACTCCTGGAGGACTCGTCTGGCAGTGGTGGATTCCAAGGAGTTTGTTTCTCAATTGTGGACAGACATCAAGGTATCACATCCTTTAAAAATAAGCTAAAGAAGCATGTACAGGTGCTAATCCTAGGAGAACCAGGATTCTAGGACTCAGGCTTCTTTCTTCATTTATTAACCCTGAAGCAGAAAGAGAAAAGAGCCACAAGTTTTTTGTGTCATCTTGTCACAGGATGCGGACAGGTCTCAAGGTCTCTGCTCTTCTGAAGTGAATGTCTGATGGTGCCTGAGCTTCTCCTGCACTTTCAGTGGGCTGAACCATTAGGGGAAGTGTTTCCAATGCCTGCTGTCATCTACATCCTTTACTTTATTCAAAATCCAATGGCAATACCAATTGAAATTCCAACACCATACTTCACAGAGCTAGAGAAAATAATCCAAAAATTCATCTGGAATCACAAGAGACCTAAAATAGCAAAAGCAATTCTAAGCAGCCAGGAAATGGCAGGGGGTATTACAATCCCCAACTTAAAATGTACTCTAAAGGCACTTCAATGAAAACTGCATGGTATTGGCAAGGTAACAGACCAGAGGACCAGTGGAATAGATTAGAAGATCCAGAAATAACTCCAGATACACTAAGCCACCTTATCTTTGACAAAGGAGCCAAACATCCTCAATGGAGGAAAGACAGCCTCTTTAACAAATGGTGCTGGAAAAACTGGGCTTTAACCTGACAAAAATTAAAGTGAGACTTATCTCTTTCACCATGTACTAGACTACAATCACAATGGATTAGAGACTTAAACATTAAAACAGAAACAGTAAACCTGCTGCAAAACACTTGGAGGTAGAACTCTTGGAGACATTGATAGAACTCTTGGAGACATTGGCTTAGGCAGAGACTTTATGAACAAAACCTCTATAGCATGAGAACTAACAGAAAGAATCAACAAATGGGATCTCATCCTGCTGAAAAGCTTCTGTATAGCAAAAGAAACCACTGGCACTACTAAAAGACAACCAACAACATGGGAAAAAACCTTTATTAGCTGTTTGTCAGACAAAGGACTTCTATCTAGAATATATAAATAACTTAAAGAAATCAGTCCCCCAAATTTAAAGACCCAGTTCAAAAATGAACAGACACTTCTCAGAGGCAGAAGTAAAAGCAGCCAAGAAGCATATGAAGAAATGTTCAACATCACTGGTCATTCTAGAGATGCAGATGAAAACAACACTGAGATTTCATCTCACTCCACAAAGAGTGGTTGCTTTCGCAAAATCAACTAACAATAAATCCTGGTGAGGCTGCCGGGAGAAAGGAACCCTTCTCCACTGTTGGTGGGATTGTAGATTTGTGCAACCATTGTGGAGATTCCTCAGAAAACTAGGATTAGAGGTCCCATTTGACCCTGCTATTTCCTCTGCTAGGGATATACTCAAAGGAATTAAAAGATTCATAATGTGAAGTCATATGTATACCCATGTTCATAGCAGCTCAGTTTGTGATAGCTCAGTCTTGGAAACAACCCAGATACCCATCAACTGGAGATTGGATAAAGAGGATGTGTTTAAAAAAATAAATAAATTATATATATATATATATATATATATATATATATATATATATATATATATATATCATGGAACATTACACTGCAATAAAGAATGACAAATTTCATTCATTTATGTGCCAATGGATACACCTTGAGGACAAACTAATAAGTGAAATAAATAGATCACAGATATGTGAACACTGTATCTTTTCTCTGGTATGAGAACCTATAGATGTAAATGAGTTCTAGGATGCATGATAGATTTTGTGAAATGGGAAATATTCAAAGGGAATGTGGTGGGGGAAAGTAATGAGGGGAAAGAATAAATATGATTTGGAAAGAAAAAGAAATAGCATGTATATAAGGGGTGGGGGTTGTAGATGGGTAGAGATATGGGTAAAAATGAGAATTAATTTGTGTTATATACCGGTAAGAATTCCCCAATGTTGAGTGTGATTGTGAGCTATACCAATAGAGAATTCAATTTAAAAAATCAAATGGGAAGTTCAAACCTCCACGAGAACCTTTCTTGGTTAACCTTGCCTGATTCACAGCACTTGTTAAATTATGTTTTTACTCAGCAAACATTTACTAAACACCCTCCTCTATTCTAGGCACTGGGCCAGGCACTAAGATGAAAACAAACAAGGTTCCTGCACTGCATGGTTTTTAGGACGATAATGTGCTAACCACACAGGAGGCCATGGGCCCACTAACCGGTGTGATGTGTACAAGAGGAGTCTAGAGAAGCTGTGTGGACAGATCATACCATGCTGTTCTGAGGGGCAATTATGGATAAATAATTTCAATTGATCATTTTAAAATTCCCACTCCTATTTCTCTTTGGAAAAAAAAAATTCTTTCTATTTAGGTGGAACAAATATAAAAAAGAAAGAGCATGCAAAACCCACAGATTTGGTTCCTACTACTTTCTGGATCCACACAGGTCGGTGAGGCACTCTCCATGCTGGCTCCTGCTTCTCTGATGTTCCCTCCCTGCTGAGTTCTGCCTTCCCATCTCCATGTTTAAACCATCCTCAGCTTCTCACAGGTAGCTTGCATAGTCTTCCTCCTCATACAGCCTCTTGTGAGCATTCCAGCCCATATATACTTCTCAGTTTACTAGTTATGTTTCATGGTTGTTAAGCCAGTAACAAGAATAATAAAAGCAACATCTAATTAACCCCTATAGAACACATATTTGTTTATATGAATCATACCATTCGAGTCTCATATTCTCATATTACACAGTTTCAGAATGTCTACTTCTCGTTTTATAAGTTAAAAATGGAAACATGCCTAATGATAAGTAAAAAAAAAAAATTAACCACCAGTGATTATGCTAAGCCACGTGGGAGTGGACAATCCAGAAGTTAATGTCGCTGTCTTTAGGCTGACTAACTGCTGAGTTCCTTCTCTTCATCTAGAACATTTCTCTCTCAGGGAAGGCTAGAGACAAGAACTGGAAGACTCAGATTCTTATCCTGTTTGCCCCCCCCCCCCCATCGGAGAGCTCAACTCCTTGTGGATCACAGGTGAGTGGTAGTCAATTACCAATTCTGTTCGCCATTTCAGTCTCAATCAGTGATCACAGATGGTGGCTTTTTATTTACACTTAATTGAGAAACAAGGGCAGAAAGAATTTGGCAGAACTAAAATGACAAGACAAGAACGAAGTGAAATGGGGGGAGAGCCAGGGGGCTACAGAAGAAAGAAATGAGAGAGAGAGAGATGAGCAAGAAGGGGAGAGAAAAGAGACAGAGTGAGAACAAAAGCAAGGGAGGAGACAGCAGTGCTGTCCGTCTTCCCTGCCAAATCCATCTTGGGCCATGAAAGGCAACAGACCTGCAGAACACTGAGCGAGTGCTCCGAGGTTATGGGTAATAATTGATGTTTTTGTGGGGCAAAGGAAAAAGGAGGGGGTGAAGATGAAAGAAGTCAGGAGGGAGATGGAAAAGTTTTCAGGGTCACAGGATACATTTATCAGAAGCTTTTAAAGAAGTGTTTAAGAGCAGCTAAGCGGTTGCTATGGAAATAGGTAAAAGCTAATCCATTATCTGCAACCTCTGGATGCCGCCAGCTTGCCGCTGGGGGGCATTCTGCTTTTTATTAGTATTTCTTTTTCTTTTTTCTCTTCTATTTTTTTCGCTATCCAAACACATCAGTGGAATTATGAAAAACAAATTAATAGAAGCTGAAGCAAAGGGAATTCGACTCCTTCCGAGATTATATTAATGCACGAGGGAAACTTCACCCTGTGTGTCAACTCGTAAAGAGAGGGGAGATTATTTTGAGAAGATAAGACAAAAAGAAAACAACAATCTCTGAACACCCAGAGGGATAAATGTCCCGCTTCTCCCCAAGCCACTCTTGTCCTTGGCTGAGTGTCTGGAGTTTGCTCTGAATCCCCGAGAATTCAGCATGTGCCTGCTGGTTTGAAGCCCAGACTCTGACCCTTGATAGGAGCCATTTAAGAGATTTTGGAGTTTCAGAAAGGAAATGATAGAAGCCATTTTGTGAGTATTCTCACTTCACATAAAAGCTGTGATTTAGCTTGAGGCTCACTCAAAAGCAAATTTATGTAAAGCTAGTATAGTTTCCCACAAATACACTTACACAGAATATAGATTCTAATAACTGATATTTTCCACATGAATATCTATGGGCAATGTCAAAGTATCAATGTCACCAGTACTGTTGTTATCTCATGGTCTTTCCTCACACATTCCTGTCTTTTCCTTGTCCTTGCTAATGGGAATCTTCCCAGAATTTGGAATTAGTAGTTATGACTGCTCACAGACAACTCTTAGACCTTGGTTATTTTTTCTATTGCATATAAATTTATAGCCCTTGCAGTTCTAGCAAGTTATTAATAATATCAAAACTCAAACTGGGTGTGGTAGCTCACACCTGTAATCCCAGCACTCAGTAAACAGAGGCAGGAACATTGCTGAGTTCGAGGCTTGCCTGGGCTACATAGTGAGTTCAAGGCCAGCCTGAACTACAAAGCAAGACCCTATCTCAAAAAAAAGTCAAAATCTATCACCTATTTTTTTACCCATCCCAAACTCAAATTGTTTATTTGGATCCAAATTCACTCAGAAATCTGGAAGTCAATTTAGTCTTCTCTCTACTCTGAACTTACATCTGAACTGTATTCATTATGTAAAATGCCCTCTGTTTTTTCATCCATCTTCATCTCCTCCACCTCCATTTTAATTGGGAACGCGATCCTTTCTTAAGGAAGGAATTGACGACTTCCTAAGTATCTGTTCTGTGATTTTCCTATTCCACCTTCCTCAGTGTTCAGAAAGCAAGATTTCTAACATGACAGTACCATTCGTTTGTGTTCTCTAAATCCTGGCCTTGGTCCTCAGCCTCTCCATAGCCACCTTAGGATGATGAGATTCTTCACACACCACCCCACCTGCTCCAACAGGCTTCTCTCCTGCCTGCTCCTTCCCGCTCTTGCACATTCCTGGCTTCCACGCTTGTCTACATCCTCACTAGACAAACGTCCCTGATGGTCTGGATCTTCAGGGCCTGGGTCAGTGCCTGGGAAGAATAAGTGAGCAATAAATGCTTTTTCTGTTTTGGCCCAGTAGTGGGGATTCATGATTTCACTATGCTAATGGAAGTCAATGTACAGCTGATGCTCTAGTCCACTGAGAAAATTATTCGCAACCAGCGCTCACTGTGGAATGAATTCATGGCTGACTTAATCAGTTCTGTGAATTTAAATTCTGAATCATGAGCTCACTTAGAAAGAGACATAACTGCTAATCACCACATGTAACTCAGTGGCCAGTGATAGCGTGGGCAAGCAGGACTGTGGGTAGACAAATATATCTATTGACATTAAAATGTAAAACACATTGTGTTCCATTTTCAGGCAGATTTACCTTTGCAATTGAAATCACTGGGCTGTAGAGCCACTAGCCTAGTGCTCATGCAGCCAGATCCTCAGCAATTCCACGACAGAGCAGAGCTAACAAAAGGGTCACACTCGGATTAGACGGAAATGAAGGCTTCCCCAGTTGGAGAGAAGTCTTGGAGGAGTTGCACAAGATTTTTTTGTCCCTGCACATGCGTACAGTGAGAGCACTGGCTGGGGAGGGTAGGGAAAAAGTGCACTTGGGTTATAATATGTGTTCTTGTATGAGCACAGATGATTCCCACTTCAAAATGAGGGCCCGGAAAGGCAGACCCCTCAAAATTAAAAAAAAAAAATGAAGTACTAGAAATTGATGTTTTCAGAGCAAGGCCTGTAATTACTTAGAGCTTCTGGAGAAATGATGGATACAGAAAGTAGGGGCACATAGATTTTCTGTGAAGCACTACTTGCAAACAGGGCTCTCTGAGTAAAAGGAACCGTCAGCATGAACAAATCAGGGGTAGGAGCCAGGGGAGTCATTTCGTTGGATGATTCAGGGCTACAAGGTAAGTGGCTCTTGACATTTATGTGACTAAGAGGGAATCTACAGGTCATGTTGAAGAACTGTCCTTTCTACTAGTCCACAACAACCCAAACCAATCTTCAGTTAGAACTGGAAAATGGAACATAAATTGATAACAAAAACCAAAACTGCACATCTATGGTGGTTCTGATATCACAGCAGAGACCTTCGACATGGGCGTGTGCTGGCAGGAAGTTACCCACACAGGAAGGATGCTGTCTGGGAGGTCCTTTGGTGTGAAGGTGCATTCCATCCCACGGCTGGGCAAATCTAAACCCATTAGTAACATTAAACCCGGAATCAGGAGTGCTCAAAATCACTAGGGACAGCTCAATACATCAGAAAGTTTCTATGCTTGGCACATAACACTGGTTTCAGTGACCAGAGGCAGAAGTCAGTAAGACCATTAGGCAAGAGTGGTCTGTCCACCATGCATGCACCAGGCCCCATTTGCTTTTCTGCTTTACCATAGTAAATAGCAAGTTCCTGTTTCTTTTTCATGCTGGCTGATAGCCATTCTTCTGTTGGCCTTGACTAATTTTTTTTTGTTCACTGAGACAAATGCATAGCAACTTTAAATCACTGAAACACTCCTCTGAGACACATTATTACCTTCATCCTGGAGATTAGGTTTGAAGAGTCAGTCAATGGAAGACCTAGAATTGCTCATCAACACTTTGTTATGCTGTATCTACAGGGCACTCTGGGAAGATGTGTGTGTTCTCTTTTATTTAAAAGGTACCACTGTACTCATCCTCCTCCCCCTTCTGAATTCGTTGTTTTGTCAGAATTCACTTCCTTTGGAGGAAACTCAGAGGTTTATACCAAAATTATAAAAGTTTGAAAGGAACTAGATGAAGCAGGGGCTGTACAAAACTGTAAATTTTTGCTTTACACTGGTTAAGAATGTGGTTTTTAATTTTTGCCTCAGTAGACTTCTGTTTTGTTTTGTTCTTTGAGACACAGTCTCGCTTTCTAGTTCAGGCTGGCCCTGAGCTCGCTATATAACCCAGGCTAGCCTCAAACTCACAGCAATCCTCTGCCTCTGCCTCCTGAGTGCTGGGATTACAGGTGTGAGTCACCATACACAGCACTGTGGTGTGTGGTACCAGGGACCCAACTCGGGACCTTGTGCTTGCGAGGCAGATGCTGCCGGAACCATTAAGCTAAATTCCTGGCCCCTCAGTATATTATTTTTATGCACTTTCTTCTGAATTCATCCATGTTTAGATTCATTTGATGATTTTTTTTCCTGTTGGTGCCAATTACCCCTTATGACAGAACTTTGAGGAAACCCACTTTACAAGATTATTCTGAAGTCCTGTTGTTAGCTTCTGCCATACGACAAAACTTCACTGACTTGGCAGTTTTTTAACTGGCAAATCCGTGTTGGTGGAGGAAGAGGAGATGCTGCAGAATTTACTTCTGAAATGCTGACTGAATCTTCAAATATAAATGGCCCGGGTAAACAAGTGTAGTTGTTAGCAGATTCATGAATTATTACATCAGCCTACTAATTCCTTTTGTGGGTTGGAAAAATTGAGACTAAGGGATGCAAAAAATGTGAGGCAGGTACACACAAAATGTTGATAGTGTCCCAGGGCAGAGGTCAGCTCTGGAGACTGGTCTCTAGTTCAGGGCTCCCTTGAGCTGATCACACTTGCTATCATGATTCGTGACTTTTAGGCAATCTGGTTCACAACAGCCAAGATTTCTTCATTCTTTTCCTCAACTCTCCAATGAAATGAAACTCCTTAAAGACACAGCTCTTGGCACCTTGGCAGTTGACAATACTCAAAGACTTTCAAGAGAAACTTGAACCAAGCCGGAAGATCCAATGGCTTCAATATCAAAGATCCAGAGATTACTTTATCATCTCTCTGAAAGAGTAGACATGCTTTGGTGATTCTTCCCATATTATCAGATATTGGCAAGTAAAGACCAATTTTCTTACTGCTTCTGACTCTCTCCATGGTTTTTCCTATGCAAGCAAGACTCAATAAGTATTGTTCACTGGCAGAACAATGGAAGTTGCCATCTTAAGAAAGACTGGTCCACCAAAGAAACAAACCTATCAGACCCCTCCCCCAACTACTCTAATAAGAGTGTCAGGCATGGAAAAGTAAGCTCCTAAATGACAGGATGTGAAGGCATTTCTTTGTACTACTCCAAATAAATTTCCCTTTTAATCATGCCTCGTGGACTCCATGGTGTTCAAAAAAAAAATTTGTTGTTCACAGTTGTGTTTCATATGCTGGGTTAAGCAAATTAGCAAAGTCTGGTGGGTTTCATATTTCTGGTAGCCAGGTCTATCCATCAGTATTTACTAGAGAAACAGATATAATATAAGACATACAAATACATAGGAATCTACAAGATTGGCTTACAATCGCCACCCACTAAGTTGGGTAGGGAAGAGGGCAAAAGGTCTGTCTTCATGGTGGAGAGAGAAGAATTTAGTTGAAGGTCTGGAGCTCACTGTAGTGTCCTGTGAGAGTCCATATCAGGATCCTGACAGGTTTGTGATAGAGGCCACAGAGTCTAGACCAGAAGGCTGAAGGGACTAAGCTGGAAGTCAAAGACTGAGCTGCAAAGCAAGAGATGACATCCAAAGGAAAGTTGGGAGTTCCTCCAAAGGAACAGAAGCAGCAGTACCCTTCCTCAATTCTTCTCTGAAGCATCTAAACGGTAAACTGATGTAGGGTGAATCTTCCATGCTCTAGGGTGGGGAATTGCTGAGCCAATTTAGATAAGGTTCTCTTAACCAAACTCCTAAAGTTGACACAATCACTCCAGCATCACATTGGGAAAAGTCAGTTGCGTGTAGAGAATCATGTACATATGATTCAGAGTAGAAATGCTCTATATCTGCCTTCTCTGTATCATATTAATAGAGTCCTGGGCACAACATGATTGTCACAGACCTTCTCTTTCCCAACTGTGAAAAGGGAATAATAATGGAAATTCACCATATAATGTTGTGGTGATTTTGTTTTTAGTTGCAATCTTCTATAAGAAAAATACATTTTTTGTCATTAAGTAATCCTTATAGTCTTATGACAGTTTATGGGTACTGCACCCTTACAGAGCAGAAAAGGTGTCATAAAGGTGTTCATCACTTAGCTTCTGTGCCTCACTGAGACCTCTCTGGCTGTCTGTTCTCATACTTACAATTGCTACTCCAACTCACATATCATCTTTCTCATGATTAATATTCTTCAAACGCATACATACTTGCTCAGCTTCTCCACTTCGGCTGCTTCCCAGATGTGTCCCTTGAAAATCTGCTGTTGACTTCATAGATATCCCCACACCTGGACCATGTCTTTGGAACTCACTGATCTGGAATGTTAATTTAAGACTGATGCATGCTTTCCCCTCCCCCATTTGACCTTGTCTCAGCCATTAGCTCCTATAGAACCCCACTGAATGAATGGCAGCCATAGGAAACAATATCTTCAATATCCTTCCACACATTTCTGACTTAGCTGTACCTTCGTTCAGGTCCACACTAGGCTCAACCAGGACTCAGCCGGAAATTGACTTCTGTGCAGTAAAACTTTGGGTGATCCCTACATTGTCTCATGTCTCCGGCTAACATTTTGTAAGGGATGGAAGAAGATATTTTTGAGTTTAGTTTTCTAGATAGGCAGAAAACCAGGCTGATTTTCACTTTAATGTCTTTAATCACATTGTATAGACTATGTTGGAAATAGCTTTTCCCTACTGAGATAAAATACCTGAGAAAATCAACTGAAAGGACAAATGTTTTATGGTGGCTCGCTTCTTTAGAGGTGTCAGCCGACAGTTGGGTAGTTCCACTGATACTGGCCAATTTCAAGACAGATGCATGGTAGAAAGGTGTGATGGAGGAAATCTGCTCACAGCACGTCAGACCAGAAGCAGAGTGAGAACGACGGGCCATCTTTCCAGTGTACATTGTCAGTGACCTGCTTATTTCCACTACAGTTTCCACTGCTTTCTAACAATCCCATCAAATTCCAAATCCATCACTGGTTTAATTTGTTGAGAAGGTCAGAGTCCTTGTGATCCAGCCATGTAACAAAAAGCCGCACCTCTGAACAATGCTGCTTGGCAACAGAGCTTGCAAGCTACTCGCTAGGGGGCGGCGTCTCAGACCCAAACCGATGTCTAACTGTTCTGGGTCCTAATATCTCTTTTGCCTCGGTCTGATCAACATACAGGAAACCCCAATGTTGGCGAAATGTGGCATCAGGTGCACGGGTGAAAATAACTTGGAGAAATAAACTGAACACCTTTCTTTTTCTTTATTTATCCTTTGGAGAACAACTTGGGTCCAGACTCAGACCATGCTCTTGTCAGCATGTAATTAAGAAAGTTGAGCTGCCTAACGTAGAGTTTGAAATTTGAATTAGTTTGCCCTTTTGAACACAGCATAGAGAGGAAAGGTGGCAGGGTTGTTACTTGTTGTAACCTCTGTTCCCTCAGCATAGCTCTTTTTATAGGTGTCTTGCCCTGAGTCACCTCAAGAGTACAAGGCAGAAGCAGACAGCTAGGAGATACCACCTGTTAATAGACTCATTCACTGGCTTGAAGTGTTCCAAATTATGACTGAGGTTTAGGAAACAGCCACTTACAAATGTGTGAACGACAGCAAATGAGTTATTCAATTTACATTCAACCTTTTGTTTTTGAGAGACCGTTTCATTCCAGGCATTTTGATTGGGTTGGGGGAAGTAGTCAGAAAAAGAATCCACAGACAGGTGAGGGTTTGCTGGGCTGCACCTCATGCTTTCATTTCAGTTTATTTTGGGAAGGTGTTTACTGTAAAGTTTGGAAACAGATGCTATGGAAGGACTGTGGAGGGAATCCTGGTCCTTCTGGGAAAGCTGTGAGAAGAGCTCTTGGGAAGTTGACATTTCTAATACAGATGCCCTGAATGGAGTTACTGTAGCAGCACCATTCTCATGGTGCTGAAGGAAATTGTATGAGAAGGAACAGAGAACATTATGTGAAAACAGCCCTCCAGGTAGAGACCAGCACAGAAAGAAAGAGAGAGCAGGTATTCATGACAGCAGCCTCAGTGACTACTGGAGGGGGGCTGAGCAGAAGTGGGCTCCAAATAAGAATGTGGTTTGGTGTTGATGTTATATAGCTCAGGGAAGAAACAGAATAGCTTCAACAAAAGGATGAGAAGGTATCCAGAGGACCGCAGAGAGTCAGGGGTTTTCTCTCTTCCGCCCTCTTGCTCTTTCCTTCCTGGCATCATTCTTTTTAATGGTAGGAAAGCTTTCTACTATTTACCAGCTCATGTAGTGGGAAATGGTTACCACCAACAATAGTAGAGTTTCCCTGCCATCATCAAAATATCTAAAACATAGAATAGCTCTGATTTCAGATCTTTGTGCAGAGGTCATTAGCCTTGGCCAGATCAGGCTGAACTGATCGTCTGCGAAGCTGTGACTAGAGGGGAGTCACATGGAGCAAACATGGTTCCCCACTGTACCTTTTAAATAAAACTAGTGCGAGGCCAGGCCTTGGTCAGGGCACCATCACTGGGCACCACTGACCAAGCCAACACTGACTTTAGTTGCAGAAACCAAGTTAAACTGGAGGCAGGAGGCCCTAGTGACTGCTAACTAATTTATATACAACTAATTGAATGCTTAGTAGCCTGAGCTGTATCCAATTAAGTTTCTTTCTGAGTTTCACTTTTGTTCTATAAATGCTGTCTGACCACCTCACTGCAGTTCTCAGGGCCTGCTTGGGCTCTGGGAGCTGCCCAAATTGTGGATCGTGCTCTATTTTTGCTTTTTGTGCTCAAATTATTCCTTTTGACATAACTGGCCAAAGGAATTGTCTCTTTTACTGTAACCAGGTCACAAGGTGGGGAAGTGCTGAATTTGTTACAGAGGTAGAAGACATCATGAACTAGAAAGACAAATGGGTGTGTTTTTATTGTGAAATATAAGCAGTCAAATACAGTTTTGACTTGTACCACAATGCTTATTATTTGGCTAGAGGGGAAGCCAAATGAAAAATATTTAAACAATAGATTTTAATCTTGAGAGAACATTGAGGGGTCAGAAGATGGTTAGATAATGTTTTATTTTTGGTTATTTAAAAACTGAGTTTAGATTAGATCTGACATATCCTTCATGAAAAAGCCCTCTGTTCTCTTTCAGGGGTGAGGTGAGTGGAAACAGTTAAAAGTCTGCAGTCCCAGCTGATAACACTGGTCACAAGCCACCCGCAGAGGGCCGGGTGTTGTCCACACCACTTGACTCCAGTCATGCGTGCAAAACCCACAGACAAAAGCCTTGGCAAGTGGCCACACAATCAGGAGAGAGTGAATGAGAATGACTCAGCAGCTAATGTCACAAGAAGACATGAAGCCCTGACAGAATGAAAGAAAGCCACTTCCTGCCTCCTTTCCTCCCCTTCCTCTCTCTCTCCCCCTTCCCGTCTTTCACTCTCATTCTTTCTCTATGTGATTAAGCAGTAGAAAAAAAAAAACCCTATTTTTATTCAGCACAAAGGTGTACTGCAAATGTGTGCAAATGCCAAGAGACATAGGACAATATCAAACCTAAAGGTAACAGCATTAATCAAATAATTTCAATGTTGGGAATTCAACCTATGGACATAATCACTGACATATTCAGAGTTCATTGTTCAACATTTTTTATTGTCATGTTTTTTATAGAAGTAAAAACTAAAAATCTAGAAGCCAACTTATATTTCATTATTTAAGGACGAGTAAATCAATCATCTTCATGGTGTAGAGCACTATGCAAAATTTTTAAAGTAATTTAAAATAGACTGAAACAGTTACAGAGAGGAAAATAAGCATGGAGAGAGGAAATTGTTTTCTTATATTATCATCAACTCTTTTCTATAAAATTCTGGTATATAGATATACAGTGGTTTCTCAGTTCATTAACTTAATTCATCCCATGATTTCAGTCACAAACCAAGTAGGACAAGAACAGAATCAAATTCAATGGTTCAGTTCAACAGTGACCTTACAGGAAAATTTGATTCAGTTCTTATATACTGGTTTAGACAGGTGACATGAGATATATACCCCTAAAGAATTTTAGTATGGGGGAGGAGGGTGGAGTGGGTAGGGATATGGGTAAAAATGAGAATTAACTTGTGGCATATACTGGTACAAATTTCCCAATGTTATGTGTGATTTTGAGATGTATATAAATTGTACCAATAAAGAATTAAATTAAAAAAAAGAATTTTAGTATGTTTAGTTACTTACTATGCATGCAATACTGTAAGCATCAGATTACTGTAGTTGATTCATCTCATTTAACCCAAACTTTATGCCTATCGATAAGTAACTTCATCTTTTCCACTCCTACCTCCTGGTAACAACCATTCTAGTCTTTGATTTTATGAATTTTACTGCTCTAGCTACTTAATTGGAATCATGCAGTATTAGTCTTTTTATGTCTGATTTATTTCCTTTAACATAATGTTTTCAAGATTCATCTATGTTGTTGGGTGTTGCAGAATTTCATGCTTTTTATTAAAGCTGGATCGTATTCAGTTGTACATATGCATCACATTTTCTTCACTCATTTGACAATGAACATTTAGTTTGTTAACTGTTGAGAATAGTGCCATGATGCACGTGGAAGTGCTAAAGTCTCTTTGAGATGTTAATTTTAATTCTTTTGGATATATACCCAGAAGTAAAACTGCTAGATCACAGCAGTTTTATTTTTTTAATTTTTGAGGAACTCCTATATTCCTCTTTTCCCATCATATCTTTTTTCTTAATTGTTTTTGATTAGATCTAATCTTTTCTCAGTTTTTTTCTTAATTCTTTTGGATATATACTCAGAAGTACAACTGCTAGATCACAGAAGTTTCATTTTTTTGTTTGTTTGTTTTTGTTTTTGTTTTTTAGAGACAAGGTCTCACTTTGTAGTTCAGGCTGGCCCTGAGCTCACTATGTAGCCCAGGCAATCCTGGAACTCAGCAATCCTCCTGCCTCTGCCTCCCGAGTGCTGGGATGACAGGCGTGAGCCACCACGCCCAGCACTGTGGTATGTGGTATTGACTGTTGGTGGGCGTGAGTCTCCACGCCCAGCATTGTATGTGGCTACCGGCGATCGAACTCAGGACCTTGCGCTTGCAAGGCAGGCGCTGGAACCACTGAGCCAACCCTCCGGCCCAGAAGATTCATTTTTTAATTTTTGAGGAACTCCTGTATTTCTCTTTTCTCATCATATCTTTTCTTCCGTAGGCAAACGAGGATTCCACTTCACTTACAAACACTTGTTATCTTTTCTCTTTCCCTTCCTTCCTTCCTTTGGCATCTCATTGTGGTTTTGATGTTCATTTTCCTGTGATCACTAATATGAAAATGTTTTCTATCAGTCTTCTCAGGAGAAATGTCTGAGTCATACAATGATTTGGTGGTGACTTGTCCCCTGGAAATTTATGTGCTTGAGTATTGGTCTCTATTACACTAGTGAAAATGTAGGAGATGGATCCTAGTAGAGTGTTACAAGTCACCAGCACGCTGCTGTCCTTGGAAGGGGTCAAAAGTGGCTCTAAGACCTTTGAACTAGGTCTGGTGAAATCAAATTCTAAGAAATGAGCTTGACCCTGAAGCGCTCTCTGGCTTCCATGCACGCTCCCCTTTTCTAAGCATTCCCGCCATAATGTCACCCACCACTAGGCTCTCAACAGAGGCTGGACAGAGGGGTCACTTGGTCACGGACTTTCAGACTTCCAATCTGTGAGCTCAGTAAGGTTTCTTTTCAATTGTTTTTCTAATTCATTTATTCCTGTTTTAATCTTTTTTACTGCCTGTTTTCTTACTAAATGTGAGCTTGATTATTTCCACTTTACAACTCTTTGAGGTATAAAATCAAGTTATTTAAAACTTTTGCATTCTTAAAAGCAATGTCTCCCTTTCTGTGATCTTTTCTCTTATAACTGTTTGTCCTGTATCCAGTCATATTGCATGTGTTATGTTTTGTTTTCATTTTCTTCAGAAATTATCTACTTTTTAATTTTTTGTGTGATTCATTTTTAGTCAGAAGTGTGTGTGTGTGTTTTTTTTTTTTTTTTTTTTTTTTTTTTTTTTTTTTTTTTTTTTTTTTTTTTTTTTTTTTTTTTTTTTTTT